>QNGE01004805.1:0-44423 GCA_008508345.1 Paragonimus westermani | reverse complement strand
CGCATTCTGATGCTGACGAGTACATGGAGGGAATTCATATGCCCTGCGGACTCGTGATACTGACGTTTCAAAGGACTTAATACAGCACTGCGACTAGGAATAATCACCAACTCCACACCGTCTCCATTTTCTAATCGGATTATACCGCCAGGATGCAGTGCTCCACCTATCAACGCTGACAGAAATCGTTCAAGTCTACCCACATTAAGAGGATTTACGGTGGACGATCGCAGGGCCCTGAGTTCTTTGGAGAACTCGCGCTCTTGCACGAGCCTTACTAGTTTGAGACAAAAGGCAATAATTTCGCATGTACGAAGGGTTCATACTCTGATTGACGCGCATTGTCCAGTGGATATAAACTCGGACACAAATTTAACGTAACGTGATAACCAAGCTATGGCCTGCAGTAACATAGTCTAACTACAGTACATTGGTACCAGCTGGTCCAGTATAAAATTAAGGTCCGATTTCTTGGTAATCGCGTGAGTGCGCCCAATTTCGGGGTCTTTCTTCAGCAAACACGACAAAGTTGGCATTTTCGGCCACTGTTCTTCTGAGTTCAACAGAAAGCTCGGACCCCGTATCCAGAGGTTCATCTCATTGGTCAAGGCTTGTGACACTCCCCTAGACGCCACATCGACCTGATTTAATTCCGAAGGCACACGCCTCCACTGTGAGACAGAAGTAAGGTCGTGGATGTGTCCTACACGACTGGCAACAAAAGTTGCCACACGCGATGAGGTGTTCTGTAGGTATTGCAACACCATTGTAGAATCTTTCAATAGTAAAACGTTACGTATTGGAGTCAACTCACGGATAAGGAAGTACATCAGCTTGGAAGATTGAACGGCTGCCTTTATCTCCTTATTGTAGTGCGATACCCATCTCCACCTGACCATGCCTGGGTATTACACTGCTATCAGTCATATTCAATACTCGCTTGTCCTCCACATAGGGCTCTTTGTTCTACGAAGTGCATCCGTCAGTGTAATCCAACTCATACATCGTTTGGACCGGATCATCCAACGATACCGGACGTACTCCAATGAGGTTTACACAGTGGTCATTCCGGGCTTCGGTGCGACATGGACCTCGGAGGCTCCAGCCGAAAATGGTGTTTATCGCACAGGGCTCATTGATACTGCCCAGTCTCTGTTCCAGCACCCAGTGTGCTTCAGGGACGTCACATCCTATCAAAATCCCCACGCCGCTTCTAGTTAAACTCTCAAAGAAAACATCCTTTAGGTGAGTCCATCTATCTAATTCTGACTGATGGACAACGTCAGCCTGAGTCAGTGGCAGCTGTTTCACTGTATAAACTGAATCAGCTGTAATGGAATGCTCCTGATCTAACGATTGCAACTTAATCGATACCTTACTGCATTATGTTGCAGAAGCTCCGTGTAGAGTACGAAACATCGTCTGGCAGGGCTGGCCCTGCAAACCAATTGTCCTTGCAATAGATTCATCTAGCCAACCAACCTGATCGGGACGAATCCCAGACACACGCCGTTTACATTGGACGTAGCACCGCACAAGGAGTACTTTGTCCTATCCTCCTTACCCTGTTCGGCCTTATCCTCATGGACCAACGTATGATGGCGTCGACCGCAACCCAATACCGCACATCGTATCTGTACTCTACAAGACTTAGCCACATGGTTCGCTTTTAGGCAAACAAAACAGCGTCCGGTGTTCTTCAGCCTTGCTTTGCGTTGCTCCAAAGACTGACCGCTGAACCAACCGCAGTCGGATATATCGTGATTGCTCTTACAATCCGGACACCTCAAGGTCACCTTCTCATAAGGCACACCTACTTTGACGTTGCACATCGAGTATCTGATTCCAGAATGCCCAGATGATAAGTTACTCGTCCTAGTTTCTGGGCGAGCAGCCAACTGACCATACTGACTAGCAGTGACTGCCACTCTTTTCTCCACAAAACGTAACAGATCGCTAAAATCAGGTTTTTTCCCGCACTCAGTTATACCCTGGGCAACTTCTGCCCATCTTTCCTGCAGATGGTGAGACAATCGTCCAACTGTTTTAATGAGGTTTGTTTTGCAGTTTAGCTCTGCACCGTAATCTAGCTGCATCAACATCGCCTGACAGACTTTCATTTGGCAGGCTAGTCCACGCAAGCCATCAACGTCGCCAGCGACCTACCTAGGACGCATGAAAACATCCTCACTTACCGCATGCATAATATCATGTCGGCGGCCAAACTGCCGGTGCAAAACCCTCATAGCCTTTGTAAAACTCACCTCCTTTGGCAAGAGTGTACAGTGCTTAATTGCCTCTTTCGCCTTACCACGACAATAAGGCAACAAGTACGAAAGCTTCGTTCCTTTGTCAATTAACTTGCCTACCACGTTACCTTCAAAATTTCTGAGAAAGGTAAAGTAGTTCTTCGGGGACCAATCGAAACTATCCACCTCAATTTTCGAAAGACTAGCTCCAAGAACCAAAGGTCTGAGAGCTCGCTCTAACGACTCGAAGGGGTCTGAACAAAAGGGGTTTGTTCCGGAGGCCCTCGATTGACCAGGGTGGCGTGGTGTGCTAAACTTAGTACCGGCTGTCGGGACGTGTTCAAATTTCGCAGCCCTACCCTGTCTGTTATGGAGTTCAAGCAGTCTACGTCTCACTTCTAACTCCTCTACCTTCAAGTTCAGCTCTTCCTCTAACAGGTCATCAGAAACTTCATTAGAAACATTCATCAGAGCACGATTAAGCAAAACGGGCGAAACAGCACTGGATTTGGACACACTCTGCATCTTCTCCGGTAGGGCTGCCAATGTCCCTATCGCTACCCCTGGGCCGGATCCCTGCTTAGTTCTAGGGGCCCCAAACAAACAACAATCATGCTCAGCAGCACTCGGCTCAGGTGGGACCCTAGCATTAATAAAGTTTTTAGAATTACTTAAAACATTTGGCATGAAGAGATCGTTCGTAAACTTTAAAGAAATAGGATTAATAGAAAGGAGGACATCACCGTAGTTATGGGTATTCAAATAATTCTCGTCCAACATGGAGAATGGTTCATGGGACATTGTAGCAACCTCGATTGATAAAGAGTTGCTTGATCGTCCGGTATAAAAACACTGGTCACGGGTGGCAGGATCAGCCTCGATAACGCCATGATTGTTAGGACCGGTAGAACCTTCCACGATGTCCGACTTCGTCATTCTTGAAGAATGCCGGAATTCCACTACCGGATTGCGTTCTCATTCGTCCTTGTTAGAATGCAAGGTCAGATGTTGAGGAATTCGAGTACTATTGAATCGTTCGCTAAGGATTCAGGTCCACACCGAGTTACGCGTAATCTGTTGATCCAGTAAATGCCTCTCAATATTCAACGACAGAGTTAATCTATCCTCGAAATGGTTAACGAGAAGGCGCTCGTGATAACTGGATTTAATACGGTACTAATTGAATCAATGAACAAGAAAACAAGAAATCAAAGAAAGAAAGTGCCCGCACAACAAATTAACAACCAGGCACCGATCAACAATGGTGGACGATAAAACGGGTTGAGCTCACTCAAACAAATGGTCATTGGTTTCGTCAGAGCAAAACGACTGTTCGTGCATTGGGAAACGACGGGAATCATAAGTTACTCAAGAAAAAATATGGAAGAGAAATGTCTAATTTCGGTATTTGGAATGTTACAGGGCTCGGACTAAATAGGGGTAAGGGAAACGGTCAAGGCAGGTTGTGTAAGAACAAGGAGGAATAATGTATCTCATTTGGGGAAGAGAGAAGAGCGGATGGCCACTTTTCAACATCAATCAAACCTCAGCAATCTCAGAATAACGCAACAAACCTTGACAAAATCAACAATCATCCCTGCGCAAAAATTCATGTTGACTGTGAATAAAGGTATAAAATATTCTGGTTGTTCAGCCAACATATGCCGCACTCCTGCTGTCGCAGGGGAGATCGAGGCCGCTGCTAAAACGGCAGAAGTAACAGCAAATCTCAGCACATCACACGAGAGGCACAACATCAAACCATGTTCAGTTTCCTTTACCAATGTATTCGTATATCAGGCTTAAAAATTAAGTCAATTAGAGGTTGGAACAGCGAAACTACACAGTAGAAACGAGGAGCTCACCGAACTTTTGCACAAATTAGATCCACTATTGTGCATCATAGATGCCTCAAGTAACACCGGCCATCAGACAACCCCTAGTCACCAAGACCTCGTAGTCGCCGGAACCCTTATTGATACTGTAGCTACGGAATTGCATAAGCGGTTACGTTGTGCAAACAAAGTGGTGGTGTTTAACGTACCTGACAGAATTCTTCTGTTGTCGGTGAAAAGGATCTTCCTCAAAGCCAGTAAAATGAAAGAACAAGAGTACCATTGTTTGAGACTTCACAAGAAAGTACAGAAGAAGCACTGTCCCTTGTTGCTACAGTTCACAAGTGAACTTGTAGCGAACGAATCTGTCAGAAGACAAGAGGAAATCAGGCGTGGCACAAATTTTAAGTCCATAAAAGTCTTCGGTGACAAGACGCCACTCCAGAGGGAAATATTGCAAGCCAATATTTCCCGAGAAAAAGCCGCAATCAACAATCTCATTGATCTGACTGCAGATCTCGACTGCTCCACGAGTTCAATGAACCAGCAAGTTACAACTGGAAACACCTTTGCGTTGCCAGTCCAGGCGAACACTGGTAAACAAACCACGTCTAGCTTTGATAATGCCAGGTGCGTTTAAGTGTCCACAACGAAACTCACTGCGATTGCCAAAAACACATTCCCTAGTACTCAACGTCTCCCTCTGTCAACCGAGACCCTGCCTAGAAAAAGTCCTAGAACACAGACATCCACTGTTATTCAGAACAGTGGAAGGAGCAGCTCAAATGCTCCTGATAATGACGCGGCTGTGCGAGCATGGCCATCCACTTCTCATCAGAGGAATCGCTCTCTGTTATATGGAGTAATCGAAAATACCAACGGCAAATCTGGAACACATGAACAATGCTCTGAATCAACAATAAGAATTGTAAGGTGTGCACCAGAGAACAGTATTTCGAATTTGCAATATAAGTGTCAACCAAATAAACTTAACAGGAGTCATGGAGCTGGTTTTAAAAACCACATCCTAGAAACAACGCTTTGCATGCTAAGCTGCACAATCAGTCTCCCACTGCCTCCAGATCAACCTACTGTTATCCTAGGGGTTACGGTTACCATCCACTTTCCGACAGCTCCGTAGTAACTCATCCTCCTACCCGAAATATGAGTGCTACTAGGAACCAGATTCCCAATATGTTTACCCCAGCAGGTACGTCACTAACTGAATATGTCAGCAACACAAATGTCCGCCTAACCAGTACGTTTTTGGTGCATCCCCCGATATTTCATCAACCGCCACCTGGTCCCTCTCCCCATTCTCACTCTGCCGTCCCTCCATAATGGCACTCTTCCAGCACTTCCAATCATGGAGCCAAACTTTTACGACATCCACTCGAATATGAGCAGAAACTCGGTACATCCCCTAGATCAGGCCTATCCATTTGGTATTTCGCAGCCTGCTGCCCCCATCTCTAATGAGGTTCTTCAGCAGTTTATCTGCTGTATCTGTTAAAAAGAATTTCGTAAGTTTATTAGTAATGAACGCAAGAGCATTGGACAGTAAGATGCACATTTTCAAACCCTTTGTTTTTGTATCTTATCCCCATATCATCTTTGTAATCGAGACGTGATGATCTCTTGACACCCCAGACAGTCACATGAGCATCGTAGGATATCTCATGTTTCGTAGGGATCGTCTCACAGAACGAGGAGGTGGGTGCATCATTTACCTAAAAGAGCAATTTTCCGCGGTAACACTTGATGATTCCATACTTCATAAACTCGAGGACTCGTCGTGACTAATGGTCTATATTGGTTCTCACGAGCTACTTATAAGATGCATCTATAGACCGCATAATGCTGCCAGCAATGATTTGACTGACATTTTGGAGATAATAATTCATGTGTCCAACATGCCTTGTGAACACAAACTAATAGGCAGTGACTTCAACATGCCCAATACCTCCTCGACCTCACTCTCTGCTCCAGCAAAACAGGCCGAATTCCTTTGATGCATTTAACTGAATGGTTGGAACCAACATGTTCTAACGCTCACCTGAAGGGGGCATATTTCGGGTCTTAGAATAACCCTAGGCATTTCGTCTGTAGAGATATTTGTTCAAACAGTCAAAATAGGGGAGCACTATGTAACACCAAAACCAGTGACTAGTGGGGTGGTCCAAGGAAGCGTTCTGGGGCCGTTGCTCTTCTTAATGTACATAAACGACCTGTGCGACGTTATTACACATGGCAAGCTCTTTCTGTTTTCTGACGATATCAAAATCGTTTACACATTCCGCCAGGGCAGTAACATCAATTTCTGTCTACAAAATATACGACAGGGCGTAGCGTTCTTGCAGTTGTGGTGCAGAACATGGCTGATGTCGTTCTCAGCAGACAACTCGGACATCCTCACTTATGGTTGTAACTTACCCCATGGCTCCAACTCACTGTATGGTTGTAATATTGATACAGCCACTTCGGTCAGAGATCTTGGAATACGGTACTCAAACTCCAACTTATCTGAACAAGTATGCTCCCAGTTAGGAAAAACTAATAGAATTATAACTGTATGAAAAAGACGTTCAGCCTACCAGCTGCGAAGCTGACGCTCTACAAAATGTGTGTTCGGTCTGAACTCGAGTCTTGCACTTTTATTTTCTGTCATCTACGCAAGCCTGATAGGCTTGTGTTGGAAAACCTTCAACGATCGTTCACCAAAAGCGTATTAGGATATTCTTCTCCGCTCACCCACAGACACCGCTGTGGAAAACTAGGCATTGATCCACTTCGGCTGCGTGGACCAAAAATGAACTCGACGCTGCTGTATAGGCTCCAACATTCGGATGTGGTTGCCACAGTGTTTACCGTCCACTTACAACACAGCCCTCTATATAGTCTGAGAAATAAAGGTTCCAGCTTGCCAACCCTGATATCCCGGAAAGATATACGTGCAAACTTCTTCCCTGTAAATTATTCTTACATTTGGAATAAACATCCAAATGAAGTCAGAGCCAGTAACAACATTCAGCGTTTTAAAAAGGGTTTGGACAGCTATCTTACGTTAACAAACACGATGTCCATCTTCAAACTCGCTGTATCACCTGATGACGTTTTCGTGTGTGGTCCGAGAAACAGTTGGCCGTCAGACGCGCATTACGTAGATAGATACCTCGCTTTCTAACGCCCCTCGACCTGTGAACGCGGCGCTTAATAATAAGTCCAGCAGAACGACATCATGTAATCTTTTGTTATCAGACGCTTACTTCATGCGGCCCTTTGAAACGTCGACTCAATTCTCCGAATGCCCGAATAAATCCCGAGTACATAGCAAAATGCTACAAGAAACAGTATATAGGGTTGTATTTTTCAATGGTTATAGCAAAAGTTATAGTATCGTATGAGGTCTCTCTCAAAAAGTTCCAATAGCATATTGTTTGTCATATTAAATATTAAAACCCCACATTTTCTCATCTAAATTGTAGAATTACGTTCACCTTAACGATCCCCTATTGTAAACTGGGCGGGGAGAATTTTCTACAACGGATGAGCACACGGAGCTTCATCTTAGTTGAACGGCTCGCGAGATGTTCAAATTTTTGGCATATTTCGAGGAATCAATGAAATCCTGAGTTGGAATCTGCCGAAACCTTCGCTCTATTTTGGGATTTTCCGCCCTGCCTCGCCAAAGCCACCCTATCTTGACATTTTCTGGAGGCTAATTTTATCCCCTAATGGCAAAACACTTCAAAGATGCGCTGGGGCATTCTTTCAGAAGTGACCTTGAACTATTTAAAAATCGTCCATCCCGCGACCTCGTAAAAAGTAAATTAGTGTAACATCCCATTTATTTTTAATAAATCTATGAAGCGACCGACCTATCTTCTTCTCTGTTGTGTGCGTCAAAGTTTTCATAAACTATATTCATTCACCTGTTGACCACTTCATTCTTGACGGAAGGCTTCACGTTTTGCATCTGATTACATATTCGTTACTGTGTGGTTTGTAAATATCTGCGGTGAGCTGGAATCCTCACTTGAGAAGAAAGCTGTACCTCGGTTTTTCCACTTCTTCAAAGTTTGGTCTAGGAGATAACGAAAGACTAGGGGATAAAAAGCAGCAGCCTCGACGTTACAATACGTATCTACGTCTGTTTGTAATAATCAACCACGTCAAAAATGTTGAGCACTATCTCAAAACGACTGTTGATTATCATACCTTTCCCCGCCTATCACTAGCAATTTAATTTCTTTCTTCATTCCACAACTAGTAATCACGTGAGAACTTGTAAGCATTGTTGAAAATAAAATCTCCGATGTGGCCAAAACATTCGCAGAATTTTCAACGCCTACACGCTTCTGAATGATGGGTGAAGTATCTCCCAGTTGCTTGCATAAATGTTTGTCAAATTTAGAATTATCTTGTCAACCCCGATCCAACCGTTTGTTTCCGCACATTTTTGATGACTAACCATTTAGTAAAATTTCTCAAGGTCATGTCTGATCACTTTCTGCATCGTTGTTTTGACGCAACCTCGACTAGCAGTTCAGACAGAACCTAGTAGGTAGTAAATCGATGAAACATCACATTTTTCATATCAAATCATATGGAACACTCGGACTATGTTTCCGATAATGCACGAGTCCGGCTTCTGTAACTTTTAACTATCTGCTTTATCAGTAAGCCTGTTTCGCTGATGGACTGTCACATTTCTCTTATGGTACTAACATTCTGTGCATGAGTAGAACGTGTATGCTGATCACGTTTGTACCAGCGTGCCTCTAGAGGATAAGTTGAAACAGATGTGGTGTTGATACTATCAACCTTTGAACAAAGCGGCCTGAGTTTCGTCTCCGCGACACATTTACACTAACAATGCACAGCAGTCTTCCTCGTTCAGTGCTGTGCGTAACCCCACTGAGTTGAATACTGTTATCAGACTTATCGCCGAGATTCCATAATTGCATGATTCTGCCGGTGAGATTTGCTGCCCTACGCACACTTGCGTAAACTGCAACGCGGGCTGGGAGATCGGCTACCAGAAGTAGAGGGCGCCCTCAAAATCAAAATATCCAGCGTCCACCTTATCACACATATCCAGAGTGCCGGTGACTTTTAAAAAGCAGATAAGGAGTTCCATGAGGCGTAAAACACTCTATCATATTGATGTTTTGCGGAGTTAATCGATTGCTTTTTTGTCCGGCTATACTCCAGAACGCATGTTTGTTCAGACAAGTCAATCAATTATTACAAACGTGCTGCCAATCTTGCTCATATCACAGAGCAACTACCATATTCTCTATGTTCCTCCGGATTACTCTCGAGCCTTGCAGTTAGTTGAGTGGTGCTGGGAACGGGACCGACAATGTTGCTGTGATCATCCCAGTCATTGCTCAGCGTAGTTTGCCCGTTCCGCCACGCTGTCAGCATGTGACAGTGGAGATTTTCAGCCTATGGGTGTTTCTTCTTCAGTACTATTTTCATATCTCCCGGCGGATTTAGTATCCCACGCTCTATTATAAACTGTTCATACCTGGTGCACACAAACCAAACATAACCATCAAACAACTTTGCAATCTGCCAACCCCCTTTTAATATCGGTGTCCGCGTTGTAAATCGACCCTATTGCCTGTCTGTGAATTCTGGCTTGCGAGCGCGAAAAACCGCAAATATTTGCACGCTAGTATATCGTGTAATATCTACCGTCCAATATTCCCTAGTGGCAGCTGGAATCGGAGGTGTGCAACCAGTTGAGACTACCGTTATGATTACAACGTGATTGATCTTTGTAGAAGCAAGTAAAGCTACAGTTTAGCAAGTAAACTGGACAGTGAGTGACTGTACATTATGCGTTCTACGTAACTGACAATCTCATACACCATACATAAGAATAGCGCTCTATTTCTCATAAGGTCACTTGCAGCACCCAATGCTGCACTTAAGCATGCAATAAGTGGAATAGCGATACAGAATCTGTACCGCATGACGTTCAAAGTTAAGATTGTGGAATTATTAGAATTAGCCAGCCGCTTTCTGTAGCTACGCATCACTCGATGACAGCGTTGAAAATTAATTATACTCCCCTAGAAAGTTTCACGAATAACTGAGCTTCAAAGCGTCAGGTGGCCACAGGTAAGAAGACAATAGAAATATTTGGGAGGTTCATGGTCGGTCTTTTGTGTTCAAATGTGATATTTGTCGGTCCTTGTTAAATCTAATGCTCGTGCAGGATCTTTACTAGTAGGATAATCACGTCAACTCGCTAACTTAGCTGTCCAAGTGAGTGGAAATGACACGGCTTTGGAGGAGAAATAAGACTCGCGGCGAACCTTTAAAGAATGCCCCGTTGAACACTTCAAATCAACACACAAATAACATGCATTTCCAACCAGTGTAGTAATATATGTTGGTGTTAAAACTGTGACCTCTTTAGATTCAAAATCTGGAGGTGTAAAAGTTCTGCGCACCACGCGAATAAAAAATAACTACTAACGAGTCTTCACCCAGGCCACTGAAGATATTCGCGACCTAATGTGGTAATATGATGGGATTAACTTTTGTTCAACATAAGTAGTGGTGCGTCACAAAAGTTAACACTAAGTTCTGTCATGAGGATGTTATTAAACATAGAGTCATTGCCTGATGTGTATATAGCATGGACACAGGACGAACAGCGCCAGCGGGTTTTACGCAGTAAAGGATATAACTGAAATCTAAACCAGGAAACAGCGAGCTGGGACAGGTATCCTTCAGGAATTCTACTGCGCATTTCATTTTGTATGACGAGAATATTGATTCACTATGCCCTTTTTCTGCATGAGGTGTACACTATGTTGCTGCAAAGATAGTGATACAGATCCTCCAACGATTTTGCAAGCATCTGATGTATTAAGTATTGAGAGGAAACGGAGGTATATAACAGAAGAACAAAAACCAAAGCTTTCGTAGCTTTCTCTCTGGAAAATCAAGTGGCTTCCGTGTATGTGCGTGTTTCCGCCGACCCTCCTTTCGTTTGTCTGGTGGTGTGTTAGAGATGCAGTTTGGTAGATAAAGGGCGGGCTAAATGATATGCATCTTTTAGTCGCCGTCAATCATGGGAGATATCGCCCAGTGGCTCAGACATCTGGAGACGTTTAACAGAGTTGTGTTCGGTGGTTATGATACGACTAACTGTGTGCGAAACAACCGATCGACGCGAGTGAAACGGCGAACAAGTGCAAGTTGCGCGTGCACTTCGCGTGTAGTTAATCATATGACTAACTGTGTATTCCTTAGCGCAACTGTGAAAAACACGCCTGGATAAAAGCGGGCAATGTACGTAACATAAGGTGATAAATACTAACATTGTTAATACAGTGTGACAGATATGCCAATCTATTAGAAAATATGTAGGGAAGGGGTGGAGAAATGCAATTAAAAAAATTCGACTCACACGCTACCAGAAGTATGTCTCAGGTGTTCCACAAGATTTCATAGGAAAGACACCCTTCTACATTGAGTCATGTTTCACAAAAATGAATGGGTGTCATTCTCTACCAAGTTCTCATCCAGTCTAAAGTCCCACCTACATTTTCACGGGCATTCAACTGCAAGCCATCCTCCAGTGATTCGCGAAGCGAAAGCCGTTGGAAAGTCATCGACCTTGAACCAGCGTAAGCCAAAAAGGCGTCTTTCACGGACACTATTTTACGCTCAAAACACTGCAACCGTCTACGCATTCCCTTTAGCCGATAAGACCACCTTCCAGGTTCTTTCTTGTGCTCTTTTGTAATTTTCTGCACCTAGTCAGATGAAAAAGTAGCCCATAGGTGCCTCCTACACAGACATCCAAGAATCAGACAATTGGTCTACAAAAATAGTCCTCAAATTTGCTTTTAAAGACACCAGGTTGACATGCTCTGCGCAGGTAGAAGTGCTAATGAACCGCATGTTTCTGGGTGTTCACTTTGCCGTGCAGACCCTCGCGGTATATGAGTGTGAGTGTGCTCTAATCTTAAGCACCCCCGGGGACTTTGCCTAACTAGGGAAGTGTGACCCACCCAGTTTGAAACCTCAGCCTCATGGTCATGACACATTTCTTACCAACGTTACCTAATGTTCACCGTATTGTGGTGCATCCGAAGAAGAAGCCATTCTTACCGCCGTTGACCGTCAGTCGTCCACAGATAATTCCTCCCACTTTTCTATTATGGGTGAATAGAATGCACCTGAACTCAACTGTATAGCTGATTCGTGGGAAATTCTAGACGCGGCCTGTCAAAATAGCAACAAGGTACCGTTTATAGGAGATGCCGTTCTTGCTTGGATCGATAATCACGAATGAGGCTCACCTGGCAAATGGGGTGTTAATGAAACCACAGCTGGGACAAAGTAACCACCCGTTGTTATGTTCCGACTTTATTTGCTACTTGTAACTTGTAACTTTCAGGAGGCAAATTTCAACGCACTGAGAGCATTATTGAGTATACTAACCCTTGCATCCGACTCAGAGAACTCAAACTAGCTAACTTCCAAGGCTGCCCTTCACGAAGCTGACGAATTACTTTGAATTCGCCAACTTCGGAAGCTATCCTGTCATGCATTACTCCGCTAAACATACGTTTTCTTCTTGGCGTAATTTCTCGTCTATTCTCCAAACAGCAGCTAACAGGCAGACAGGGGGATCTGAGGAAAGCGAAATCTGAAAACAAGCGTCGATTCCCACAGGTCAAAAAGTTTGCAAGATTCGTTTAAACCAACGTTTATCCTTACTGGCCATAATTGCACGCAGGTTCAATGCAAGTATAGGAATATTCACTATAAGCAGTTTTGAGCGCGCATTAGTAATGAAGGTTTTAGGCCAGCAAAGCGAACTCATCGTTTTTCAGGTTGCACCTAAAGTTGTACTGCAAACGAATCGCAAAATTGATTGCGTAAGCTTGACTACACATGGCCGCCATGTCTAGGTTGGGTCACTGTAGCCAAAGGGGATCGAGTGCAAATGTGTGGCGACATGCTCCTTAGCTCGGAGAAGTCGGATATCCTAGTTAACTCTTCGCGACTGCATGCTGGTTACTTTCCAAGGCTAGCCTATCAGAGCTGCGCAGGTTGCTATGTACGAACTTGAAATATTCAAAGTTGGGTAGTGTGTGTAGCTCGTAAGGGTACATTTGAACGACAGAAAGAGGAAGTGTATGTTTAGCGTAGCCTATCGTCCGTCCAGTTTGAGCTACGTGAAAAATATGCAGTTAGCCAAAATAAATGTATCTGAATAACGTATACGTAGGCTTTGAGATGGCAGTTATTGCAGTATGACCGCCCTTTTGATATCCGACGATTACTCACAACGCTGTTTGGCTGAAGATTTTGTCAGCCGAGTTTGACACCAAGACTCCAACGACATGGGCTCCCTCCGTATATTATGCAAACAAGAAATGAGGTTGCCAGAAGGGAAACTGTGGGCAGTTGTTACGCCATCATAGAAAAGAAATGGTTTAACATGCTTGGTAAGTTCATTTATGTCGTTTTATATAAAACAGGAACAGTGGCGTTCTATGGAGGCTTCCATAAATCACAACAGTGGTGACTGGTTGAACCGCCGAGAAGGCTTAATCTCCTTTCGCTGTTTGCCTGCCACGTAACCTAAGAATCAAACCGTAGTTACGTGGGGGTGGAGGTGGTGAGCTTCAGTGAACTAAGTAGAAGGGTAATACGAGAATAGATGTGTGTTTCTGCAGACGCAGTTACGACGTGCAACGCCGAGCCACGTTAGAGCTATGTGAGAAAGGCACACCAATAAGGCATTCATGGTATAGCGGGTTACACAGGCAGTTCAACGCAAACTTACGCTCATGAGATTCTTCTAAACAAGCCGTTTCCATGAAGTCTGGTAGCAGAAACAGATTATTGTGTTTATCGCGACCGGAGGCCAGATTGTTCTTGCACTATTTTTAAAAGGGCAAACAGAAGATAAACGAAGTTTCATAATGGAGAGTTTACTTGATGAAGTAAAGCTAAATGCTGTTAACAAATTACCTTCATTTTGCAGATCCCGTTAAATGTAGAAATACCACACAGCGTATACGTAACAACAGTTATCGGGGTTACAGGTAGGAAGTGGAGTTGATTTTCATGGCCTTCGCGCTTTATTTGTCTCATGGGCTGAAATTGATCAGCCGTTTAGTGGTCGCTGCAAAAAATGGGTAAGTATCTACCATGGCCCCAAATTAAGTCGACGAAGGGGTTTCGTCAACATTGGCTGTGACCCCATGGTTTAGCGGATAAGTGCCTGAGCTACCACTTGCTATTTACTCACGTGCCGTTGGTTCGAGTGTCCTGCGTGTGTGGTGTTGTTGAGACCCACCTAGGTAGAAGCAACCGTCCACCATTTTGTTCGCAGAAAGCGCTTTTCCTACCCGTCTGAGTTTGTGGTGGATGGTTTCTCGTTCGGAGGCTAACTACAGAATTGTTGGACAATTTCAACGCGTTAGCCAAAGGGAGCGCAGCAGTTGAAGAAACCGAAGTAAAGGACTAAGTTTCAGGTTCATGCTGTGTGTAGTGTTTTGAAATAGGGGCAACCATTATTCATGACTGCCTTCCAATATATCAAGTTACGCATACGTGTAAGGTTAAGTTTTATTCGTTCCAGTCGGAGTGGACCTACACTTAGTTTTTCACAGCAGTCTTTAGAGCTGAAGCAATAGGAACACCATGATGAGCTGTTGGTGAATGATCGCTGAAGATTTTTTAGCACGCGCCCTTCAGATTTGCGCAGACAGTTGTACATAAGAGTACATTTCTCACACCTTGTGATGAGTCGATCACACAGCCAGTAGACTGGATGTGGTTTTAATACACCTTATGAATCTTTCGTTTTGATTTATTCGAAGACACATTTGTTCAGAGAACTTGAAGGAGTGTGAGTACTATGGTTCTAGACCTCAACAGAAGGAGGCAGTCTAGTAAGCCGGAACCATCGGCTGTTCGGCAGCCACGTGTGTTGACATGCGATTTATTCATTGAGAATGCTGTCGTGTCACTTTTTGTTTTGCAATTCCAATGACACGAGATTACGTTTTACACTTTGAAAGCAGGAGAACAAGATTCTTGGATGACGGGATGCGCAGGGGATTGTGATGTGGCGGCAAAAAGAGAAGACTTGCTACGTTTGGTGCTATCGGATACGTCGTTTATGGGGGAAAACAACGATTCCTGTGGTCACCTTACTGGGACCGCCCCTGGTGCTGATGGGTCGCTCATGTAAGGAAGCACAATAGTTGACTTTCTCTTTGACGGGAAGATGTCGGATAAAAGTGGTAGCATGAACAAACTAACAGAAAGGATGTATACCTCAACACCTCTTTGCTCGATAGCCACTGGCAAAGCACCATCAATTCCAGAGTGAATTGTGGAGTTAATCGCAATAAACGGTAAGCATTTACTTCTGACATCTATCCTAGGTGTCCGTAAGACTTCGTCCGTTTTTGCCTAGATACTTGCAGGCATTATCGTGGTCCTGGTGCCTAACGAAGCAGCAAAATGTTTGCTGAAGAGTTTACAAATTTGAACAGGGTGGTCGGCTTGAGCTGTAGCTGACTGTAATAACTCTGATACAAGGATGGTAAGAAATTTCGCGTTCCTCTGGTTGCATTAGTTACACGTTGTTTTACCATTTGCTGGGAAGAAGCCTTCTCTCGTTTACACGACATATTTGTGTATTACGTTGTATTTGAGCGTGCTGGTTATTTGCATCACCAGAGAATAATCTGGGAGTATTTCCACGGATCTACATAAGGCTCATAAGCTTGCCAATCTCCTGAAGAGTAAGATTCCTTCCGTGCACACAGAAAAATTGACGCTCCCTGGAACCTTCCAGGGCCAGAACGTCGACAAGGTGTTTAGAATGCTCCACGAAACACTCAGTTATCATGTTCGGGTCAGATGTGGGGAGGAACGTGTTTGTCATGTTAAGGACCTCAACAGATAGCGTTGATTTTGTTACTGCTTGTTGCATTACGTTGAGTTTGCTGTATTCTGTTTGAATGATTTTGAAAGCTAGCCCTACACTTCATTATACTTTTCAAATGAACTGCATTATCCAATCTTATTCCATCAGGCACTGCCACCGTTTCCCACAATCCTATTTCATCTGGACCCCGTACACTTCTAAGTACCCTATATATATATACTTGAGCAACTCATAATTTTTATCATTTCTCTATGCGCGACCAGTCGCTTCGCTCCGATCCAACCCATGTCAACTGCATAAAAATCAGTTGTGTGAACAGCTGCTTCCTGTAGTTCTCATCGGGCATTTACAGCTACATAGGATACATGCGTTCTATATATGAATAATTAGAGCAGGTTAAATGGACCGTTAAGACGATAGACATGGAGCGGGTGGCAGTCTAAGGGACGGGGTTAGAAGTGTTGGAGGATGTTTTACTCTGTCACTTGACCGGCCGTGAGACATACATTCGTCGGCGTTCAGTGGTTTACGCTTGCTTGAGTTTCAGTTGACTTTGGAATGAGTTGTCCAAAGGAGATGTAGTAATCGCACGAAATTATTTTGGGCTAATAGAAATTTGTTTCAGTGAGCTCGCTCCCGTTTGGTGTTATCTCGTTACTTAACGGTGGCTAGTTGTCGATTTTTGCTGTTTGGGCACAGTCTCTGTTCAGTTCATGAGGAATGTTTGCACCCGAGGTGAAAGATTGAATTCCTTTGCACACTAGTCCAATTAGAATCCTATCAAATCCAGCTTCATCAGCGACTTCTCGTTGACCGCTTCCAAGGTATATTGTTCTCTGTCCCGTTGAAAGTTCAGAAGTGCTTTTGTTAGATAAACAGAATACATTCCGTGTGACCTTGAATCGTTATCCAACAATTCAGCAGGGAAAATAAGGTATTCCCACAAGTGAATTACCTGGCGCGGGAGAATGCGACTGTTAATGCGGAAACTACACTGAGATTATAAGAACACATAACAGTACTCTGATCATTTCATGGAATTTGTTCTGGGACAGACATCCCAGCAGACGAGACATCCCATGGAACAAACCGGAGTCGATCTGGAGTACTCCGTGGCCTGCACCACACACTGGAGCCGTACCGACTCCGGCCTGGTCAGACAGGCAGTAGGCCAAAAATTTCGCAAGCCCCATTTCTATATATAACGTTACGTGAAACAATATCTTACAACGATTTTCGTGTTTCCCAACCTAGCTATCGTCTACCAGCTTAACGACTGAAACCCCTGCACATAACGCACCAAGTCCATCATACACTAATACTTGTGCTTTAGTGGACCGAACTTTATAATCTTCTGCACAAACCGCGCAAACTGGAGAACACGCGTCAGTTACAGCTGCATCGCAACGACAGCAAGAACAACAATTTGCGGAACAGATTGAATAGATTGTGTACAGGATAACTGAAGCTATTTTTTCATTCGTCCGGGTCCACTGGTTCTTTTGCAAACCCACTGGCAGGAGCAATCTTATAAGAGGACATTACGAGATGGCATAGTACATTACCTGTGGAATCGTCTCTCTCATCACTCTGCGCACCGTGCGATCCCCACTCCGAATTTTGGCCCTCCTGAAACCGCCGTTTTAATAAGGTGGTGGATATTGCCAACGTTGATTATGAACACGAAACTGCACACACTGCGCACGCACTCGGCCACCGTTCGATCACGATGGAAGTTTGATAATATATGGGTCGGAAAAGGTGGTGTAAGAAGAATGGTATCTTACCGCCTGCTCTGAGTTTCACGTGGATTGAAGATTCCGCGGATACTTTTTCAACGACTTACTACCAGTCAACTGGAATTCATTCCTGATGGTTTTGCAAATGGGGTCTTTCTTCAGTGAGGCACTCGTGGAAGTGACTTGGGAGGCTGCTGATAAAGACGACCAAATTTTGTTCAATGTTGCTTTCATGCGTATCATGTGGTCATCCATAATCCACAGGGTTCCCTTCAAATGCATCATTTAATTGTTGAAACGATGCATTCTTCGTTTGACGTGCATTTGGAAGTCTTACTTCGAGGGCCCATCAGATGTCCACGATGTTGACAAGATAAGAAGGGGCGGGATGTTCCTACAAAAAATGATTGCCATCCCAAATGATATCATAATTACTCTTTTTCCGGTTGACCAACATCAGCATGTAACATAGTGCTGGGTAAAGTGAAGCTATTCAGAAATATGGCTTATCTGTTGACTACGTTCAATTGTTTCATGGGGGAGCATGAGAACAATCTGCTGGCGTACTCGCTGGAGGAGAGGCGCTTCGTGAAACATCGCTGTCAGAGAACGACAGGATGTTTTTGCGCCTAAAATTAAGTGAAAACAAACACAACATTCACTAGTTTCTCTTCTTGTATGCTGGCAAAGCCATGTATATGGCATCCGTGAAAGCAAATTCCGATTCACGCTCCGCCCTCCGCTTGAATACTTGTGCTTCCTGATAGTTTTCTTCAACCACATTGAAACAGCATGATAGAACCCACCGGTGTTCTTCAAAATGCGGAATTCATATAACTCAAATTTGTGGATAGTAAAAATTTACCTGCCTCCGTCTGCTTCATCGTTGGCTAAGCAGCCATGGCGTTCCCCAGCAGTCAAGCATGGCTAATAACCACAACTTCTCGTATCTTCAAAAACGCAACAATGTGATGCATCCGCAATTTTAACGTATTCTTATGCACCGTTTCCGGTATGAATTTTTAACACCAGTGACGTGTCATAAATTCTCCGTGACAATCAATCAGGAATGACGGGCAGTTTACTGTAACGTGTGCAAGAGGGGAATGATGACGAACTCGTCATCATCGGGGATTAGGACACAGTTGTGCATGATGGCGGACAAGGGCCTTATCTTTAGGTTGGTGGATATGCCAGAGGTTCGATAAATGCAAAGGTCAGATAAGGGGAAATCATGGGTGCAGAAATCATCCAGCGTACGAAGGGCTTAAGGAGAATGACGTCGTTCTGCATTTGGTGAGCACAGTACGGTTTGTTGTTGAACACAACATAATTGTTCGGAGGTACACAAGAAATGTACAACTTTGAACTTACCATGAACACGTTACGCTTGAACTTCATTGGGTTACATAGGTTGGTGTCATCTGTCGGCGCGCCGGTGCACTCTACGTGGGTGAGCATAGAATATTTAAATACTCGATTATGCATTCGGGTAGCTGGCTCTTCCGTTCCATTTACCAAGTGTACGACGCTGCTCATGAAGCTCTCAAAGTAGAATTCACACTACCAGTGCAGCGATCCGCACCGATGCACATCATCGCACAGGTGGGTGAGGCAGATCACATGCAAATAAGCAAATCTGTCAACAAATTTAAGGAGCAAAAAAGGCGCACAGTCAATTAGGGAGTGACACATGCTGGGATTGGAAAGTATATAAATGGAAAGAAATAAGGTTAATAAATTCTCACACATCGGGTGGGGGGAGGAACGGACGCATAACCACGGTGCCCGAGTATAATGAAAACACACGACACTCGTTGGCATTGAAACGCTCAAAATGGGTAAACATACCACAATTGCGGGGAAAGTCTATGGGTAAGTGGGAAACTGATGCCTCTAGTTTCGTCTCTGCAGCCCGCTGCATGCTGCCAGACAGTCGCACGCTCAACCGTTTCTCCGAGAAGCACCAAATGTAGACCAGCCGGCTTATGACACCACGGAAAGCAAGATGCATCGGGTCCAGTGGGAAATCGGAAACCATGTCCAGTAGCAGTTGGAGTAACACTGTTCCCGATATGATGGTCCGATTGACGTCTTCCTTGGAACGACGAGTCAGTGCGAATGCTAGATGACGCTGAAGAGAACTTCATCCGTCGCGAAGTGTAATAAGCACCCCTTTGTACAAACCGGTCACAACCATAATGACCGTTGTGGTTCTTCTTCTCCTTGACGTAGCTGTGAGCTAGGGTATCACAAATAACACACTGAATGTCCACACGAATAGTTGAATGAAGATCATCCAGCGTCACACCTGCACTGCGTATTACCATCAGTTCGGACACAAAGTCTGCAGAAATTCATCAACAGGATCTGGGCGCCGAAGACCGCAGTGGGAACCAATGACAAATGGGATAATTGTAAAGGGATGCACATTGCGACTCAGTATGGGCCACAACTCATTACCGGGATAGTCAAGCAAAGGTACCCCGTCTATGTTCACTTGCGCGGTGTTATGATCACTGCTGTTAAAGAGGTGACGGTGGTAAACGCTTCGCAGACGTTTCGGCATTCATATATGTGTATAGCATCCACTGGGGAGCGCCGTCTTGTATACATTTTAAGGAGTTCAGCGGAAGGTGCGCGGATCAAGCGGCAAATCAGGAACGACGGGCTACAGTAAAGTTAACAGCAAGTTCAAGTCAGCAGGCGTAACCGTTTTTGAGTAGATCGCAAACAATCGGATGGCACCGGAAATACTAGGTATTATGGCTGACTGACTGACTGCAACAGCAATGAGTGTAGAAAGAATGAATCTATCACCGGGAGTGGGATTTTCGACAGCGCTAAATCCAGTAGCTGATGTGGTGCTGAGAGCACCGTGTGCGACAGCTGAACCACTTGCAGTAGGTTCGTTAGATACTTTTGCAGTACAACATGAAAAAGATACGCAACGTCTAACCTGCAGGCTGCACTAAGTTTGTCGATTCTGTGCTATCCTCTTTCACCCAACACAATGCATACTTCGTATCCAGCACGTGTAACTTATCCCTTTCACGTTTGATACCCCTGTTAGGAGTCCATCTGCCGTACCATTCTTTACTCCACTCAATTTACTTGTAACAACTAGTGGAAACAATCCCTGCGGTTTCCGTGTTACACCAGGTGGTAAATAAACGCAACAGAAAACATAACCGCATTCAACGTGCAAGAAATGAACGTAACTGCAAACGCGCGTCAGTCGGAGATATCCATTGAAAAACCATGCAAAAATGACGGCAATCTACAACCCATCGGAATGAAGTGGTTGCAATATGAAAATACCCTTCAACAGTTCAAAAAATTGTGTACAACAACAAATGAGCATGGCGACTAAGGTTGTGTATTACATGCAGATTCGCAAACAATGTGGCCAACGGTCGGAGAAGACGCAAGTTTCCCGAAAATATTGCGCGACAAAGGCTAACAAAATACACTGACGAGTGACTTTTATGGTTGGCACGGTCATGCGCCACTTCGTCCTCCAATCAATGCGCCAAATCTCTGGCTCCCCATCTACGCGCCCAACGCTCACATGGGCACATCCCGCCTACGCGCCTCACTGTACTGTTCGGTCCATCATTTGGTCTACCTTTGGTTCAAACTTCTTATTCGTCACAAACCCTTTAAATATGATCTGGTTTGTGACCGTGTTGTCTTCGGATTGAGTGATATAAAGGAACTCTGTCCGGAGACCAGTCTTCTCTCTGTGTTCATGCGTTAGCCTCGGGTGGTTGGGTTGGCCGGGAAGTCTCGAACTAGTCGTGCACAATCCGTGGCCCATTGTTCGTTGCCGTTGACTATCGTTCCGTTATACGTCGTTTCGCTGATCGTTGCTCCATTATTTGTTCACATGCTCGTAGGACAAAGGAACTAGTTACAAGACCAACTGATGTCCTGATTTTGACCAGCCCCTCGGACCCGGCAAGGTGTTGCTGGGATATGGTTTATACGATATCCGTTGTGTGTTCCCTTCTTTTTACCTCCGCGAATTCAATTAACAGTATGAGCGAAATTCAACCTGCTTCCTACAAGATGGTCGTGAATCCCGGGAGATAGTTCAGAATTCAAATTTGTTACAGTTGTGCGGTCACGAATAACGCAAAGAGTGGACAAGGGGCATATTGCCGACATGCGAACTCAATATGAGGGCGAGTGTATTACAAGGCGAAACGTTAGTACAACAAAGTGACGAGCGAGAATGGAGCAGGGCCGTACGTTTGTGTGCGCGGGCGACCTGCCGTTTACCCTACTCGTTCAAGCAAACATTTAAGCGCATGCAAATTTGGGGGAGAAAAATGAGTAGAAATGTTAATCGTGGCCTCAACACAGTTAGCAATAAACATATAGTGTCGCTACAGAACTCCCTAGCTAGAAGACAACCAGAGTGTTGACCTTGATATTGTAGGAGTTTTTCAGTTAACCGGAACCGTTGATTTAATGATGAATAGTCCAATTTACTTCCTCCACACATCTGATGTCTACGTCCGGTGGAAGGAGGAGGGAAAATATTGACAGTGATTGGGGGCGCCGTCGGGCAGGTTGATAGTTGTGGGCGGCAGGAGAATCGGGAACAGACACGTTGTGGTCGACCTAGTACAGCCGTAGCCTTGTTCATGTCCACCGTAGGCGATCCCCACAGGACTTTGAACTTTCCGGCGTCCTCTCAAAATGAGCGCCCTCAGCGTCCCATCTTATCTGGCTTCTGATCCCATCGCATCCGATAAGATAGGGATTTCTTTTTCTTTCCGACAGAGTCTGATGTAAGCCAAATCATCTAAAATTAACTTGGCAAAAAGTGTTGTAACAACAAAAGTTAGATACGGCGGACGACCACGCAATCTGAGAATTGCACTAGCCTCCGCAAATCCCAACGGTGTCTGCTCTGGGGGCTTGGCTCTGTCGAGGCAGTCGAATTCGCATTCGAAAACGAATCTGTTCAAACGCTAGGTAAAATACAGGCCGAAGGGAGAGTTGCTGCTCGGGAATCATTCTTCCTATCGGGTACCTCTATGAACGCTGACTTCAGTCCAACGATAGACAATACGTTGCAATCACCATTGCGCTCCAACACGAAAGTATTAACATATTGTGCGAGTAGGTGGTAGACAGCGGGTGCAAAGATCATTGAGGCTCAACCGCACGAACCAAAACATGAGAACAAGTTGGCAGACGGGGATCTACGTAAGTTGTCGTCATCTGTTCTCTCGGCAGGATTGGCCGAAGCCGTCCCATGTGTTGAGCCAACCGCTCGAAGTAATCCGCAAAGTTGATGAGTCCTATTTCGCGTTGGGCGACCAACTTGCGGTGTAAACTTAAAAACCACCTATAGACTAACTGGACGGGGGTGGTATGTAAGTTTGTATTCGGCGTGTTATGAACACCTACCAAGACTGGTGGCAAAACCTCGTACCATGAGGGGTTAATGCTAGCGGATGGTGAACCTTTCAATTTTTGGTGAAAACGCTCAACCAACCCGTTGGCCGCCGGGTGGTGCGCTGTTGTGCGAATTTTGATACAGCTTATCGCGTTGAGGAGTGATGTGAAGGCCAAGTTAAAGTGCGACCGACGATCTTAGTCGCTACAGCAGGGCAACCAAGCTGAGTGACCCAACGTTCCAAGAACGCCCGTGCGACGTTCTCCGATGATCAGTTCGGAACTAGCATAGCTTCTGGCCTACATGTAAACGTGTCTATGCATATCGTGATATACGTGTACCTAGCTGAGCGTGGCAAAGGTCCGACCAGGTTGACACGCACAAGATAGAAACGCTCATCGGGGGCTGCAAAACTTCCCACCGGTGTACGCGTGTGACGAAGAATCTTAGACGGCTAGCAGTGAGTGCACACTTTGGCCGACGTGCGGAAATTTGGACCGACATTGCGCCAGACAAATCGCTGTGTGACCATTTTGACTGTTGAACGTATGCCAGGGTGAGACATGTTGTGCAGCGTATCGAAAATTCGGCGGAGGAAGACCATGGGAATAACAGTTCTTTCCAGAAAGCACTATACTGTGACTCAGTTGGTTGCAACCGTTTGGAGAAAAAGGCTAGTGGTCACCAGTGGTCACCAAGTTGCTGCTGCAGAACTGCAGCATCCACGGTTGGTTATGGAGGGGCATACGGATGATGATGCGACAGTGATGCGACATTGGCGATACCCCTTTTCAAATTAATGAAGGTTATTTTTGTGGCCGTTGCAAATAAAAATGAGCGTTGCATTAGACGGGCACAGCTAGGACAGCAACGGCAGTAAAATTTACTGAACCATCGGATCAGCGAAGTTGTTAGAAAGATATGGGCTCCGGGTGGTCCGCTATTGCCTGTACTTTGTCCGGGAGAGGTTCAGTCCCGCTCGTGGATATACTGCAACCTAGGAAGGCTACTCGAGCAGCCCGAAGGATCATTAGCTAGGTGTGTGGTCACCACATGATGCGACAAACTGGTGAATAACGGACACAAGTGCACGCGGTATTCTGCCTGTGATGATCAGGCCATCAAGATATCATCTAAGTGCGGATGAACACCGTCCAATCCACGACACACGTCGTGAATAAAACTTTGAAGGGTGTGAGCGACGTTGATTAGACCAAACGGCATGCGTAAGAATTCCAAAAGATCAAACCGTGTTATGACTGCTGTCTTTGGGACGTCTTCGGGGGCTACTGTAACCTGGTTGTAAGCGCGCGCTAGGCCGGTTTTGGTGGATATCTACTTCCCCGATAGGTTTGTCGTCAAGTGCTGAATGTGAGAAACTGGATACCTATCGTGAGTTGTTACGTTGTTCAAAGCTCGATAGTCACCACGTGGGCACCATGTGCACCATGTGCAATGACGAAGCCCCATGGACCGTTGGACGGATGGACAATGCCGAGTTGGAGCATATGTTCAAATTCGGCTTGGGCAATTTTGAGCTTATCGGGAGGTAAGCGGCGTGGACGACTTCAAACTGGCAGTCCTCGCGTGACAATGTGAAGCGCGACATCGGTTGTCACGGCCGGTATTTCGTTAGCGGGGCGGATCAGTTGAGAGAATTAGGCTAAAATTCGGCAAACTAGGGGATTGGTTAGTACAGGGTTGATCACAGCCGCGTGCGATGGCTTGCCCTGAATATTTGATGTTGTTGAATTGTCGATCAGACGCGATCGACAGACGTCGACCAGTAAATCGAATTTTCGGAGGAAGTCGATGCCAACGATAAGGAAAGGTGTATCAGCTGGAAGAAAAACCCAGTGGAAATCGTGTCTAAGACCGAAGTTTAAATTCGACAGTCGGTGGCCGAAGGTTCTAACGGGTGTACTGTTTGCCGCTCAGGGAGCAGGGCCGGATTCTGATCGTGCATCCGTTACTGAATGCAAGATGACACCAACCTCCGCTTCTGTGTTGACTAAAAAAAATGCATTTTGGAGGTTCAATCCTTCAGAAAGAAAAGGCGACTGGCCTGTGGCTGTCGTCACTAGAATACGCTGGCCTGCTAGTTTAAACGTTTGTTAGCACGACGGCTACTTAGTGATCGGCATCGTCTAGCTTTTTCACCATACGTCTCATGATACCAACAAGCACTGCTCGTTTTTAGTCCAGGCGGCGATCAGGCACGCCTTGAAGAAATTTTGGCTGGTGACCTATTAGGTTGAATGCTGGCGCGAAGATCCGCCAGTTCACGCCGCAACTGAGCTATCTCCGCGTTTGTTTCTAAAGGGTTGTGTTCACGACATTCCAATAGTTTGTGCAGCTTTGCTATTCCGGCGCTCTTTGTGGCCAACAAATCATCCGCCGGACTGTTGGAGTTAACTATCTGCCCAACCAATGATTGCTGCCGTGTGCCTCGGAGGCGTCCATGTATTGCGTCGGCCGACACCGCTAGTTCGCTTATAGGACGTGAGGTTACCACGGATCGTAGCCTCTGCGTATACTCAGGCAAACTTTGCGTTCACAACTCTTGCAAAAGCAACTTGAGCAACTGTGATTTGCCCGTCGCATTTCCCGAAGAACAACCGACGGTTTCTTTTCATCCAACTGTAGTCGTTGGAACAGTTGTTCCAAAAGCATTCCACCGGATGGCTGTTTCCTTAAGAATCGTTTGCATAGCGGACTCATAACGATCGGTTGCCGGGCCTAGTAAAGTATCACTAACCAGGTTCAGCATATAAACTGTGAGAAGTTGTCCGAGTCATTTGTTATGCGCCGGTTGCCACACTATTTCGAGCACAGCAAACCACAGCTCTGGATCGAGATACCAAAAAGCGGGAACAGGTAGCGTGATCAACAACACGGAAGACGAAAATTCAGACTTAACCTCTTTAGTGTCTTTAGCGACTGGGTGAACGGAAACGGATATATATATATAAGTACTATATATACACCGTAAGCACGCATAAAGTAATATGAGGGGAAAAGAACGAACTCAGGTATACACTGTGATATATATCCCAAACGGGCTCACCAATTCTTAGGGTTCACATGGGTCATAGCCGGCCGGTTACGAATAATGCAAGGAGTGGACAAGGGGTGTGTTACCGACACGCGAAATAGACGTGAGGGCGGGTGAATAACAAGTCGAAACGTTAGTACAGCGAACTGACCAGCAAGAACGGTGCAGAGCCGTACGTTTGTGTGCGCGGGTGACCTACCGTTAACCATACTCGTCCAAGCAAACATTTGAGCGCACACAAAAGTTGGGGAGAAAATAAGGTAGAAATGTAAATCGTAGCTTTAACACAGTCAGCAATAAACAAATGGGGTAGCGACAATAGTAATCGTGTTATGGTCATTATCAACCGGTTTGTTTTACTTTGTGCGTTCGATACACCACTTATCACCTTCAAAAATCAGTCGTATTACTGCTTATAGCATTGAGTAGTTCGTGGATACGTCTTATAAGTACCCCCACGAGAACCGACTGATACCGATATCTGCAAAGGTTCCTCGATGTTCTAACTACGAAGCTGATCAATCGTGACTGCGGAAAATTGCCCCATCGGGTAAATAATGCACACACCGCTTTCTCCAGTGTGGCGATCCCTAGGAAACATATGTTAACCTACGACGCTTAACTGCGCGTCCGGAGTATCTGAGGAGCATCAAGTTTCAGCAACTTAAAATGGTATTGAAATTAGACAAAAATGTAAAAGATCTGAGAATGTGCATTTTAGTTACTGATGATCTCACGCTCACGGGCAATAAACTGACGGAGGTCTTTCCGTTGGGTATAGGACTTAAACTGTTCAAGAACTGAATGACTGACTAATGGGTGGGTTGCAAGGCATAATGCGAATTGGTCCAGGACGCCTGTCAATACAATTTTACGCTCGAGCACACTGCGCGGAAATTTGACGACAGAACAGAGTGTGCCGGGACAATGTTGGTTCTATGGGGCGCTGGGGTCGAACATTGGGAGTAAAGCTTAACGGTGGTGGGAGTAACGTTGTGGGATTAACCTATAAAGAACTGGTATTTTAGACAGCTGTGTTAGTTACATATTTAGAAATCGACAAGCTTGAGTAGATATCCCTATGTGGGATAGTAGTTCCGGTAGCTTTCACATTTTGAAAAAGAGGATGGTTTACTGCGGCGCCTTTGAGCAGCGCACGCAAACCGTTGAAACTCATTATAGTCGTAGTTTGGTATGAAAGCAGCAATGCGCATTCTGTGCCTTTTCACCTGCAAAGCGTTAGTCCATAGGGCTAGACATTTAAACCTAGATTACTATCATTGAGGTTGTGCTGTCGGTTTACCATACACTCTGAACGTAAATATAAATTCCCTAGTAAATAACGCACAGGTCTCATTGCTAATCCGGGGTTTTGTCGAAACTTTTCATATCTGTCCGTGTTGATTACGGTCATTGCATATAAAGATGGGAACTGTCCACGGTTAGAAGAAAAGGGCTTCGCCTGTTCAGTCTCGTCATTAGCAGAGGATTATGGGCTATCACCCCAAAGCAAACTGAGAAAATGTCAGCGCCTTGGGTCTATAACTTTTCGAGCCGACACCTCGGTTGATTGATGGGTTCGTCTCTAAAAAGGGGGATGCGGTTAGGGATAATGTTGGGATTAATCAAAGAAACTGGAATAGGGCTGTCAACACTGGTGATTGGCGTTGTTTAATTGTCAACATCTTTCTGAATAAACAATGTACCAGTGTTGTAATTTGAAGCTTGCTGTTTTGGAGAGCTCATGGTAAAATGAATGTCGGCAGTAAAACTAACAACGCTGGTGATTGTGTTACCGAGGTAAACACTCATTTGTGGATGAGTCGAAATACTCTCTGAGGTGGGGCTTTGCTGTCAAATACTTCGACGTATCTAAAATCCACCTTATATCTGGTTTGCTTTTGTTTTTCGATAACTTCGTCCTAGCCCCGGAGTAACAACAGATAACATTTCTGTTGTGACTCCTTGCAAAGTCTCCGGCAATAACACCTGTGTCTTTCCATCCTGCCGAATCCGAGTAAGGCGCTTTCCACAAACAACACTGGCGCTTAGCCGGGTGTATTGGATGCCACTACTCGTAGTTGAGACAGTTCTCTCCCATGAGAATGTCTCATTATACCCGTAACCAGGACACCGTAGTGACCATGTACACAACGAATTGTGACGCTCCCATCCTCGTGTGAACTACCGTTCGGTAACATACAGAACAGTGATAAATATAAATTTGTGAGTTTGTGCGCACGCACGAAATAGCCTTAGTGGGTACACCACAAAGATGACCGTTCAATTCAACAACTTGTGAAAAAACCTCATTACGGCATACCACAGACGGGTTTTATTGCCTTTGATTAAACTGCATGAGGTCTTGTTACAACTTCTTGATCAGTACATACCAACTAGAGTCTGCAAACGAATCAGACGTACAAAGAAGACCTAATGGTACTCGAATGTCTGACATATCCCACACTGCTGTACAGACTACCTGAGGTAATTTTTCTGAGAAGTCGTTCAACTGAAAAGCTGTTTCTGAGCACAAGAGCATAAAACGCTGCTCACTATTTGGTTAGCATCAGACACAAGTCACATTAAATTTCACCATTAGAACACTAAAGACAACTCGCAGCTATCGGCACTCTTGAAGCCTGATCTGATCTCCAGCTCTCTTCGATCTCAAGATCCTGAATTAATGATAATCGCTCAAGATGTTAAAACATTAGGAATTGACTGTTAGTATCTCAACCACTTCTTCTGGAGAACATCCCAAAAGCTTAAGCGTATTTGTACCCAAATTGTTCTAACCAACACCCTTCGAGCTAGATGAAAACGATCAGCAAGACCGTAAGCAATGGAGTAATTCCAGTACTTTGGTGGGACTCACCAGTATCTCACAACCCAAACGACAAAGGCTGCCGCAAGTTTAGAGCAGCCACTCGATAAAACACCAACGGCTCAAGAAAATGATAATAGAATCTACAGTAGCTGTGGGTTGTAACCTACTAGCCGTTAACAATAATGGGTTTAACGCACACCAGAGATAGTCGATCAAGTTTGAAAAACCGCCTACGTCGCAGAAGCCACCTCAATAAAACCTCATCTGTCTCCGACTGAAATGATAACAACCTTTTCCATGGTATCCAAGGGTCAGTTGATTCCGTTGCGGTAGACAGCGAACTAAGTCAGTTGGTCTACATTACCAACAAGCTTGCGTTAACCATGGAAGCACCAATCATTTCCCGACTTCCCGGAACGCTCAGTCTGTTAAGGATAACCAAATCTATATTGCAGACAGGTTTCAAATCAAGGGCCTTAGATCCATAAGAATCACAGCATCCCTGCCACATTTACTTCAAAAGATATCTGAATCCATGCCGATAGGTGACGGATGCTCAAACAGGCTGTTTGACACCATAGTCGTGAATGGCACAGTATTTATTTTGATCAGCCGATGGGTCCTATCTAGACTTGCTAGAAAGCAAGCTGTTCGAAACAGTGAGAATCAAGGTACTGACGAACACACTACCGACAACGGACAACCGTGTTTCACCAATCATCCCGAGTCGTCCTGTGAAAGTGGGTTGGTGAAGATAACCCTGTGCTAACGCACGAGACTTGTGTGATGAGCTATCAGAGTTGATCAGGCCATACTTTCATTGCTCCTATCAAGCGATTGCATCGGGGAAATTTGCATCACTTAAGTCCTCAGGAGTATTGGATTCCTCTAAGATTGCCCCAGTCCCCTCACCTACTATTACAGAAGCAGTCACGGCAGCAGGGTTGTCATTCATATGCCTAGAATATCAGTCTCATATCCATGCTGGACACTTCATTATTGAGCAACGAGAGTTGTGTGCCATACATTATCCGGTACATCGTTGAGCTATGGATTTCACATAAGCCACAAAAAGACTGGCCGATGCTGTGTAAAATTTGATCGAATAACACATAGGGCGTGGCCGTTTTCTTAGTTCATCCACATTCACTTCCAGTTCCTTACAAGTGTTTGAATGAACGGGCTATCAGCACGTGTACAACGAAATGAGGAGGGCTACAAACCACAACCCAAGGTCAGCGGTCAGTGAACATTAAATCTCCTTTGGTTGGTTGATTATTCTCGGAGCCAAAAACCACCAATCCATGTGTGTAGACGAGTGCAGAATGTCAAATGAATCGCCCTGTATCCTTTCTGCACCCAAACACGCTTCTGGTTGAATTATGAACGACTTTTGAGCGCCAGACCCCATCGTGCCAAATCTATGAAAATGGTTGCGTTCTCATCCGCTGATGGCTGTTTTCGAATACTACACAAAATATCATTGCGTGGAAGAATTTCAACTTCTGTCTAAGCCGTCTTATTTGACAAATTACAACTTCCTTTCCGTCGAAGTAATGTCTGGAGGGTTTTTGGACAGAACCATTTAGAAAACTCTCCAGCATGAGATTAGTTCTTATTAAGTCAGGCAGACTTTTACAACACATAATGCGGATCATATGTGAGTGACTACGGTGGACATTCATCCACACAGGAAGTCTGCAAACACAACCAAATCAGTATATCGCATAATATTCCAAAATACATTTACCGTCTGTCTCCATGAGGAAGGTTATTCGGCCAGCTAATGGTGACATGTCAAACTTGTGAACCGACACACCATACATCAAACTGTTAAACTAAGTGTTTTACCAGCCTTCGACACAGCTAGAAATGCACACTATGCACGGTCGAGTTTAGAGCCACCTATATCATTTTGAGGGTGGATTAAGACAGTTGTCATGAATTACCAGTAATCTACTGAAAATGTTAATTTAAAAGTTCGCTCCATGTATACCAAACCTGTTGAAAACGGTTGGTTACAATATACTCGATCGACGTTTATGTGTATTTTGATGAACGCCTCTGATATTGAGATTTCGTTGCTACTAGCCAATGGTTGTGATAAGTTTCCCACAAAATTCACTGCGCTTGCCTTGCTGGTTGCACACTGAGTAAAGCACAATCAGTTTTAGATGTTCCTACACTTAACTTCTTATGGACTATTTCGACAGTGGTATACAGAAAATTGTTAAACACTAAATCACCTTGTAAGATATCCGCACCAAATTTAGTACGAATGAAGTTGAATAATTTGGGCGTCGTGTTGGTGACCACAAGTTGACCTAACCATGACAAATCACATGTGACCTCTGTTCCTCTGTCAATGTGATTTCGATTACAACACTCCTGAGGAAGGCCACCCGAGGTGGTTGAAACGTAGAGTATTACAACTTGCTCGTAACGTTGTGTTATTTCCAATCTGTTTATCACTAAATCACCTTATTACACGGGATTCGATCACAGCTATGCTTAAACAACACCTCAATTCGATAGCACTAAACGTTAATCTAAGGACATCTACACATCACGTTCGCAAACACAGACACAAAATGCAATCTGTCATGTGAATCGCGGCCAATATGCAGAACAAGTGTCTCAAACTGTTTTACTATCCTACATACAGGAATGTTCGGTTGAACAGCCAACCTCTGACGGTTTTTGTTCGCTGCAAAATTCACACTTGTCGCATCCAACAGCAATATACAGACTAAAGAATGAGATGTTCAGGTGTTTGCATGTGTAAGTTACGCTTGTTGGAAAGAAAAATGAAGACCGCAACAGACTGATTGAATAGTAACAATGTTTAACTACGTGTAACACACAGCACTGTGAAGTGATTATGCATGAAACGTGTAACAAACGCCTGCAATAATTCAGACGGTGTATGCCTGATGGGATTGACGTGAAAGAGCATATGTCTGAAATGTCTGTCCACGGGGTCTACTCGACTAGCTTTCAGACAGAAAGCTGTGCAAAATGGTGATTTATAAAGCCTTTGACAATTGTGAGTGTTTTGTAAGACGGACAGTATACAACGTAAATATTCTGTGTTCATATGAACATACTGTCCTATACAAGATTAACTATAGTCGCATTGTTAAGTTTCGAGATATACTTTGCGTTTGTTGGTCAGGTGGGCATACGTTTCAACGGGTTCTCTACGTAGTTCGCTCATCTGTTTTATTTCGACACTGATTATCTCCCTGTATCCCAGGATCAGCTTGAATCACATGCCGTTCTTTTGTACACATGAATCGAAAACACTGTCCACTGTATTCACAAACGTAGGTTCTCAGTTCATTTCGCGGAGGTCTCATAAAAAGGGGAAGAACAAGCAAAATTAGAAAGAACGTCGAATCGTTTGGTTTATCTTATAGAATACTAGTCCGCAAGACCATAGAATGGACATATGTCCTACCCTGTCGCATTCCGTGCATAGCCCAGCTTCTTCGAGAGGGCATCTGTTTGACTGTCCATAAGAAGTGTGACATGCTGAAAGTAGTAAGCAAAATCGACGCAACTTGTAAGTGGCAAAGATCTCAGGAGGTCGCTCGAAGTAAGTCCGGGAATCAAATATGCAGGGAAACGAAGCGGTCTTCTTTGATCTCGCCGTATGTCTCATTAGCATTTTGGAAAATGTGTTAGTGGAATTTTTGAGGTCGCTAATTCACGATAAGGGAAGACTACGTAATGCTCAGGGAAGAATCATGTTACTCTGTCGTTAAAATAATTGCCCCGCCCGTAACAAACATGATGAACACATTCCACGTAAGATAGTTGCGTGAGTGGTCAAATATTGGTGAATCAGAATATCTGGAATCTATTCTCAGTTGATCTTCAAAGTTAGTCGACTGCTGAGGTACTTTGGCGACACCTGAGGGCAGGGGTATTCTTTTGTGCAGCTGATTCTTTCACGGAAGTATCGCTGCAACCGGTATGCATAGAGATATGACTTCAAAATTGAGCAAAGTAACCAATAAATTAGCCAAATGCAGTGACTCAAATTTACCCAGGAGAAACAAATGATCTGTTAACACTGCTGTCCCAGACAAAGGTTGATGCTCAAAATGGTTTTATGAAGACACTCTTGCTCGTGCCAATTTAGCGAACTGAATAAACTGGCTTGTACAAAGTATTAATCATTGCTTTTTCAACGATGTTCCTTAGTTTCTTGTTTGCAAGAGATGTGGAAATATTTCCGTTTCCATGCGCGTTTTTATTTTTCATGGGAAGTGTGAACGAAAGAATCTTTTTCGACTGACGCATCACTAATGCCTCTTCAGATGCCATCTATTGAAACATTTCGGAAAAAGTCACCGACTGGTAGTGAACCTATTAAACGCCAAGCTATGAAAAAACATTATTATGACAGGATGTTGTCCCACTAAACAGGCAGTGTTTGGTAATATAGAACAGTACCAATATAAAGGATGACAAAATTCCCACCATGCTGGAGTGCATGGTAATCCCCGTTTGATAATACTATTTCTACTGGTGGTACTTCCGAGTGACATAATTTTTGGTTGACTGTGAGTGCGTGCATATCCGTATATATCTCTGTGATAACTGGAATTGTACGAATTCGGAAAAATTGCAAGCATGAGGGGGGATGACACCGTTTTGTTTGCAATTGCAGTGATATGTTGATGAATTTATCCCTGAAGCACAGTTATCCAGCATCAACAATCAGTGTGGCATATCCTTGTTTTGTTTAGTAGACCTACCTCCATTTTACCTACATCAATGCAGTCAAAATAGCTTGAACAATTTCCAAACAGCGAATATATGGCTGTCAAACTATGAACTCCAAAGGAAAAACACCAAACATCAGAGGTTCTGTTGTATGCAAATTATTTCCCCCTCGCAAAAATACACTGATTAGTTTACAGGTTTCATTCAAAATTGTCAAAATTATGTAGTTACATCTAAAAGTGTCACTGTTTGTTTTTGGTACTTCCCATCACTCGATTAACCCGATCTCTTGATTGACAGTGTCGGGAACAAGATTGTTTTCACGCGTTTGTCTGCTCTATGCAAATAAACGAATCGCAGTCAAGTTAACGTCCCCTGTCAAAATGCGACAAACTGTGGCGACGGAGAATGTTTTAAATAACAGGTTCAGTCGCATGTCTAACTCAAACCTCAGATTTCATTTCCGGAAGAAAGTAGCTGACAGAAAAATACAGAGACTTTAATGTAAGCACATTTGAAAACAGGTGGTTTTGAGTGTGCACATATGATCGGATTGTTAACGCGATCTTACTGGAGGACTTTGCGGGACATCAAGACAGTGTCACAGGAGACGACCGCAAACCAAATAGCTCTTCAGAACTACTAATACACAACTGGTCCTCTTTCATACATAGAATTCCCTTAGGTATTCATCACGAGAATATTCAAGTGAACATGCTCATTTTCAGTTACTCACTACCACGTTAAATATATTATATTGCTGTAGAACACATTTTTTAGCTTTACATAGACAAAATAGGTGACAACTTCGACTTAACAATTTGGTGGGGTCGTAAATTTCTGCCTTTACCCTGGTCCACCACCCGTACCACGAATGATCAAAGGCCGTAGCCCTAGCGACATCATAACTGTGACGCTTCTATATCAAAACTTTGTCCACATTTTCATCTGGGACGTGTCTCACAACATGTGACATCGATATAATTTCTGTTTTTTTTGCTGACAAAATTACTTCAAATAAATAACACATATTTTGCCTGATCATGAATAACCGAAAACGGACTTCTTTGTCACATGGTTGTTTGGTGCATGGAATTCTTTACTAAATTGTCTTCAGCGTACATTGTCTCATTGCCAGATCGCACATGACCAATACCTTCTCTTTGCATGCATTTTAATGCCACAGAATTCGCGGGAATGAGACGAGGGTGGATAGGACAGTGTTTGAAATTTCCAATTTTCGTCATGTTTACTTCCAACCAGTAAGATATTTGGCTCACATGAATGTTAACCCACTCACGCTTCGATGCAATCACGGAAGTTACTACAAGCCTTTTCTGTATAAAAACAACCACTGGACTCGAGGCATGCACTTGAGGGATCACGTTTGTGTGGCGTGTACTCGGCAGGACCTAGATTCGGACTACGATTTAACTTCACGTGAAACAACAGCACCGGCCGTTGCGCCAGTGACCTCGCACTGTCAAGGACGAATTCATCATGTGTAAACAAACAGACACATGCTTATTACAGTAATGATTGGATTACCCTGTCGCCTGCGGAAGGGAATTAGTTACTGTTCGATCAACTGCTAAGAACGATTTCACAAACAATCCCGCTTGTCAGACAAATTATCAAACTTTTGAGCAGTCAAACAAATGAATGTCGGAATGTGGTTGTTCTGCTGGTCGTCCTCTCCTTCTCCATCCTCGGCTTCAAACTCAACGCCATTGATGTAGCGGCTTGATATGCTTACCTGTCCACCAACATAATTCAGTTATTCGCGAGTTTCTAATGCTTTCCAGTAATCTTTCCGCTCGGCCTCCTGCTTGATCACATCCGCGTGATGGTTGTTGACTTCGTCACTTATGAACCCACAGTGTTGTCATTTACGATCGGCCTCTCATAAGCCTTGTGAGTGCGCAGTGCGGTTGTCCGTATCGCCTACATGATGCCGTTCACACCGGAACAAACGTTTATGTAGATGACTTCAGGATGTTTATGCTTATCCGCAGGATCCTCCTCGTTCGACAGACTACGGTGTTTCAGTTGTGTGACGCACGGATGTCCAGTGGGTAAAGACTCAACTGAGCTGTTTAGTGTATGCCTTGAACATATGACACCGTAAGAGCATTTTGACGTAATAATTTTCAGTTCTTCCGGAAATTAAAACAGGCGCTTTTCAAAAGTGCTGGAGTAGTTATGGATGAAGTACATTTTGAACTTGCGTGAATACTCTGGTTTCCTGTGGTTGTCCAAACTCCAGTACACCGCTAAAACTTGAGACAGCGCGAAACTCCTGTATTAGGTTTGAAGGTTTCCTCACGTTACCTCCCTTCAAATTTACCTTGAGTTTTTATAAATAACAAGTCGAAAACTTTTAAACGTACGTGTTTCTGTTTATTGTGTGCAATTTTCACTTTGTATTCTGTGAAAGACAGAGGTCTGTATGTTTCCAAGTTAAAAAGCAGAAGTTCTACCTCATTATTACAGCGGCACTTTCAGTTCGCAGGTTCAACTCACTTCAGATTAGAAATACTTCACTAAAAAATCTACTAGTGATCTAGAGGGTGATAGAAATTTCATGTGCCGAAATCATTTTCAAGTCCTACAAATTTACCAAGGGGCATTGAACCACACATGAACAATAGACTTGATTTCTATGAACAGCTTTGAATAGACGCATCAGAATGCTTTACAAATAGACTGCCATTTAATGAGAATCAGGTGCAATAGCAAAAACGGTTGCTCCGCAGTGAGATAAAAACAGTTTTGAGCGGTAAAATTCATCGAACTCCACAACGAATGATAAAACCACCGAAAGTTTCAACAAACAACCTCAGATTCATTTGAACCCCAAATATGTTTAAGTGTTTCTCATTCTCAAGAAATGGTTATAATTAAAAATGGCTGAGCGCGAAACTATCCATAATCCAGGGATGTGGCGAAATATCACCTTTGGCAAGCTAAATATGCAAACCCTACGAAATTTGAAGGCAACGCTATAGGAAGCATACCTTGGATAAACTCTTCATGGTTTCAGAAGTAAACCCTGTTGTGACAGGATAAAAATAACAGACAGCAACGCACTTGGTTGATATGTGTTCCACAGGCTCCCATAGTAACCGCGTTCACTAGATTACGCAATTCCATAGAACTTTGGACCATTGTGTGCCACACATAATGGGTATAAAATGACAGCTGTACCCAGAACTGCTGGTCTACCACCAAGATATAGTTGGCGGTGGGAGCGCCGAGCTAAGCGCGTGAGGCTTATCAGGAACCAGGCATTACATTGGCTCACTGCGTTGTTCGCTGAATTCATAAACCATTGTTGCGGGCGACATACTTCTAACACAAATCTCTAAGATATATGTAAGTACGAAAGTCCTCAACGATACCATATCTGTTGTAATCACGTTGGAATTGAACATAAAACAGAGAAACAGAAGAGTGTTATAGGAACATGAGGATTAGTCCTTGTAGACAAAACGTTTATTTTTGTGAGAGCGGTGACCCCGAGGGCGCTACCGCTAGAAAGTGAACAGGCAATGAGACCAAATACCAGGAGGCGCGTAGTGCCTAAGTAAATTCGGAGGTTTAGGTACATATGAGGAGAAAAGCAGCAAAAACCCCGCCTATGAAGCCAATTTTCTGTGAATGGCCGTTGAAAAGTAACTCAAGATTATTTTTTTGTCACACATCATTGCAGGTGGTTTGACAGTTATCACCGGGTGCAAATGAACCAAAATTTCATAGTGGGCCATAGTGTTAGATGCACGTAACAAATACTGTGTCTTGGACACTCTCATGGGCAGAACAGTATGATTTACTGGGACGCAAAGCTCTTTCATAGCTCGTACCGCAGTATTATCAAAGGATACAACATGTAATTTTTACACCGAACGGATTGCAGTTCTTCAAGTTGTACGGTCAGTTATTGGCACGAAATCAAAATGACTTGGAAGCTACAAGAGCAACCGTATTGCTTGACTCATTTCAATTACCAAGACAAGTTCTAAAAGGCGTGTCGTCGAGCTCTGGAAGAGAAAACAGAAATCATAATTTCGTATTAATGGAGAAAGATGTGACAGAATACAAGCGATAATTAGTGATGAAGGATTTTGACGTCCACAAAACCAACAGAGTTTCTGAACCTGCAAGCGATAAGCTAGTTTTGGTCACGACTTTTCATGTCGTACACGATGAAAAGGCATTTCGACACACATTGTGAAAGACCAGGTTAAAACTCCGTGTGGAGGAGACATCGTTCATGCTACTGTCTAGGAATACCTAGGTAATACTGAATACCAGAAGTTGGGTATTTCAGACGTTTTGTCGTATCGTTTGCTGTCGGAAAACATCGGCATCTATTTTCGAAATTTGGCGAAAAGGTGGTCCTGCACAGAGTTGGACAATTAGAAGTGGTAATCAAACATCTTCAAGGATAGCACAGTTTTTCAGTGAAAATGCAAGGTTTACCAAGAGAGCGCTTGTGTTGATGTTTGATACTACGTAAATTGTTTTAAACCTCAGCACAAGCGCTCTGATGGCAAATCTTAGGTTTTCAGTGATTTCCTCATGGACAAATGGTTGGAATACGGACATTCACCCGTTATATACACTGTCAGATAGAATGTTGCAGTTTTGTTCGAGTAAACTGAATGGGGTGCAACGTTTCAGCTATCAGATACAGCCTATGGAATAACCTTGTCTATTGCAGTGTAGTAAATTCTTGGTTTAAACACCCTACTGGTGGGATGAGAGTACGAAACTGAAACTCAGAGAGAAATTCAGTCGGTGCTGGTTGTATAGCTTACCACAGTTTACGCGAAGGGAAGTGATCCCAAATGAAAATCAATCCTACTTATGCCTCCAATTACGTTGCCCTCAAATTTTTGCCTCATTACTGAGCGAGTTTTCGCCGTTACTGTTTTCTTTAATCGCAACTGTTCACTGGACACATGCCCAGACTTTTATCCCATTCTCGTTTAGGTTAGAAACGGGGAGGATAACTCTGTGATGCACGTATTAAAGTACGATTCAACTGTCGGAATATTCGTCGCTGTTATGAGCGCAAGTTTCATCCAAGGGCTCTGCGGATCTGGTATGCTGCATGAAATGCTGTGGACAGCAAGAAATCGAATGACACAATTATAAGTAACCATCAGCAGAAAATTAAGTGAAAACTTTCTCATCCATTCTGAAGGACTTTTTAACCCCAATGTTAAAGGTTTCTTTGAGTCAATGATAACACATAACAAGTCAATTGATTAGTTTGTTGAAAATCGCTTAAAGAATGCCCCGTTTCGTGTTGAATTTAAACTCAGATTGAGAGTTGATCGACTTTTAAATTTCTGTTGCAAGGTAATAAATACATGGCTAATAGAATTGAATATTGAAATCATAAAATCCAGCGTGTATACGCTTTGGCTAGAAATCGTACAGCGTGAAGACATTCCTGTCGAGAATCGGGGGTTCGTAAGTTGTTTTGACTCATTCATATCGAGAAAGCAATCTCCAGCAAGGAGACTGATTCCTGTTAGCATTTTTGTGGAGAAAACTCCGAGATGTGTGTTGTGTCAAACATTACGATGCCCTTATTTGAAGGTCGGAAATAATCTGCAATGTATTTTCTCGAAAGCTTTATCAATGCGGTTTGGAAACTAGTCACACCAAACACCATTTTGACGATGTCCGAAGCAATAACTATGCACTAATAACAAGAGCTTACCAACTATGAAAAAATCATCACATCATGATCCCACGAACCAACACTGTAAGTGAGAAGGGTAATTCACGCAATATTGAGAAGAGTATGGAGCGGATGATGATTTTTAGTAAAACTGATGTGGGAGACATTGTTCAGCATGTCACAGGTATCCGGCTATGTTTAACGGATGTATTGTTAGTGGAACGTCAACAGGTACTGCTAAGTTTCAACAGCCCACATGTTTTGCGGTCAACGGAGGCTAAAACCTCGGCTGACCCAATGTAAACTCTTCAGGTTTGTTTGATAGGGAACTCAAATATATTTTGCATTAACAGCTGGTGTACCTAAATCAGCTGCCGGTGGGTTTCATTGCTAGTCTTGTTCTGAAGGACAGCAACACACTTCAAGAGAAAACAGATAGCACGACTCTTTCAATCACGTAGTGTTTAATTAGCACCAAATCACAATGTTCGAAGTTACGAAGAATTTTCATGTTCTGTTTCTTGGTGCCCTGATATATACTATACTTCTACAAAATATGACCAGATTTATCCTTTCCACTTCAGTGTTATTGGACAAAGTGATATGTTCTAACTTACGTTCTCCTTCAGAAATATCCGAGGACATCACACGAACAACAGAGTGGCGAACATAAATAGTCTTCTGAGTTTAAACAAGGGGTAAACTATAAAAAAGAGGCATGGAATCAGTAACTAGGGTGTGAAGAAAGACCAAGCGACAAAGATCACGTGCTTGGAGAACCGTAAAGCAAACAATGTTTCACGTTGTGAGCCTGAGTGATTGCAGGCAAAGATGTGGTGGCGTTCTACACAGCTCTCTCCTGTGCTCAGACAACAGGGTTGCGTACTCGCACATGAGAACGAATTAGGAACGTTCGGTTTTTAGTATCACACCAGTAGAGTAGATTTGCAAAACAAATTTTTCAGACAGAGGAATTGAATTCCCCCAACTGAAGCGACAACGGCGTTTATAGCCACCTTAATCAAGGAGAAGCTTAACCGCGCAAAGTGAAGTCCAACTGCTCCATCATGGAACCACACTACATCACGAGTAATGTGTGAAGATCGACAATGTTAGACAAATAATGACAAGAAAAACTGTAGTCGAACGAATCTGTTTATTTTAGCTGTGAAATGATGACGAAATTGAGTATGAGTTAAAACACAACTGAGCTGCAAACAAAATGGACTCGCATGAATTCCTGAGCGTTATCGAGCCAACCTCGACCGCCAAAACACTATTGGAATAAGGAATGAGGAATGAACAGTTCATATATTCGCCAAGAGTGACCACGATTTCAGCTCCACTGCCTTTATCGTCATCTAGATAAAACGAATCAAGCAGCTGTTTCGTAAAGAAACCTTGAGGAGAGAGCTCGTGGGGAGTCTGCAACACAAATCAGTAACGCTTCTCCAGCTTAACTTCATGTGGGTTTAGAATTTGATTCTAAGGAAAAAATCTGTCGAACCAAATGAACTGCTAAGACCAGCGTTGTTTCCTGTACATTTCTGTATGAACGGAATCACTGTTTCCCCTCTCTATATGCCCACACTTGAAACTGTTATGGTCTAAGTTGAAACTACTATTATACAGTGCATGTTTCGATCACAGTTTTTGACTCAAAATACCTGAGAGCTATGAAAGGTTGGAGTATTTTAATTTCAACACACGATTGATTGCTCTCCTGTTTTGTAGATAAGTGAAACGCTTCTGTAACTGGAGTGGTTTCTATTCTTCACAGCTTCAAAATCAGGATATCATGCAGCAAACATGCACCGGAAGGAATGAAACGAGCACCTCAACGGACCGAAGCTTTAAGAGACCAGCTAGATACTGCAAAAACGTCACTGTTACCTTGAGCGGTCGAACAAGTCGGAAAAGTGGCAGAGTACAATCGAATGATAATAATTATGCAAACTCTGAAAACCAAAAATATGACTGTTAGGAAAAATCGCACACCAAGTTTATCCTTACAGAATATTCACGTGACCGTCGGAAAAGTGAGGATCTAAAGATGAACCCAACGCAAACCTATCTACCAGTGTGTCGAACAGAAAAGGAATGTTGATTGTAAGCAGGTGTAGCAATTCTGATGCGATTCCTCACGCTAGCGTTTGCTGAAGTCATCTGTGTCCCAGTGGCTAACAAATTCGCCTAGGGACCGCTTAGTACTCAGACTCTGTTGAGGATTTTTGCAACACAGGCTTCTACTAGTTACATATTTGTCGTGGTCCAACTTGTTCATTCATCAACCTATTAAGTCGATGATTTTAACGAAATGTTGTGACGAATTTCACCGGAGTGTAATTATTTCAGTGGTGAGTACTCAGTTCAGAAAGTGGATAGGAGAAAATATATATGACTTCATGATTGAATTTTTGCCACAAAATAACCTGATTTCACAGAATGAATTGGAAGGCTGTGAATGAAAGCCAACACTATGGAGTATGACGTATTTTTACTGAGACATTTTGCACTTGAGATCCGTTTAAGAAAATTTAGAATAAGATGAATTGACAAGGGTGCCGTTACAATGGTAATATACTGCTCCGTGTTTTGATTGGAGTTACCCGCAGGAGAGCCCAATGTAAATCTTAATTTAAATATTTGACTTTTGTGTCAAATTCCAGGAAGCTGGTTTGGAATAGATTTCAGCAGGCTCTGAAAACTTACTGCATATTGCAGGAGTTAATTGCGGTGGGGACAGTCTGATTGTTCTGTATAGGTAAATACTTATTTTAAAATTGCTATACCTACGTTTACTATATCACAGAGGGGTAACACATGATTCCTCCCATAGCCTGTTTTGCATGATATGACGGGGTTGTTGCAAATATTCTAGCAGTTAGATTATGAATGCCAAAGTTAGGTGTTAGAACAAACATGTCTACTAAACCATTGTGTCTGTTAATCGGAAGCCTTAGGATGATGTATAAACAAAACATCAACATCCATCATGCAAGCAAATTCACAACACATGGGGCTTAACGGAGATTGGAATAAAATAATTTATAAAACAAGATGTGTTACGCAACACGTCCTGCCGAGCTCTCATATGGGAGTTACTATGTGAGAGACAGAAGGTTGATCTGAATGTCATGGAGGGAATATGCTGAGAAACAACTCCAAACATACCGTATCGTGAAATGTTCAAGCAAAGTGACATTCAGACGGCGCAAAACCCAGCTGCTGCACAAACGAAAGAAACATCACTCAAAGCAAACTTCGAGAACGGAGATGCCAAGTAAACAAACGGAAGAAAGCGTAAAAATGACAAACAGCGAACTAAACACCACGTGAGAGAATGACAGACCGGATTGAGTATTAAGCAACGAACCGTGAGAAGATATCGAAAAACAACAAGGCGTAAACCACTGAGAGACACAGTAACAAGAAGAGAGCTAAGCTAAACGATGCAGGCAAAACCACTAGAAAATCCCTCAATAAACTCGGATTAAAATTACCAAAGACATAATGACATGGACAGGAGAATCAAACCCCATATCCACTGGGGTGAAACTACTCAGAATACACAGCATTTAACAACGCAAAGCTGTGAACAAGCTAACAGACATGATGAAATTCCTCACCTCCCAATTTGCAGTTTATACTGCAATTGTTTCCGGCGATGTTACAGCACAGGTGGAAGAAGTTCGAAACTCATTTAATGACTACGGTTAACCCGCTACCTACGTGGTGGTATGTGAAAATATCACACGCACAGTGCAAACTCTTGAATGTCTTAGCCGAATTCAGCATAGAAACAATTTTTTGTTACTGAAGTGGGTAATGCAAAACGGCGCTCCCAGTATACTATAACTGGATCTTCAATCATTGCCACTAGAGCGCAACTAACCACTGGAAGGGCAGCGTCCATCTCATCGTGCAACTGAAAACCTGCGCGCGATATGTAGAAAACCTAACGATTTCAGTGGCAAGCTTGTTGAGAGTGGTTATCGAGTACCATCCTGACCGCAGGTGATTGTGCGAGGTTTCCCATTCGCTGTATTCCCACTTACTAAATGCATAATATTAAAGTCTCGTACATGCTGTTAATTGAGTAGTCCGAAGTCGTGATCTGGTGCAATTCTCATGTGATAAACTTGAATGGAGAACCAGTACCATTGCTCTACCAGGTGAACGGTTATCTGGAAGTTCAGTTCGTCGTTGTAAACAATTTCAACTGCCGAATAACGATTTGCCTCCAGACCGTAGTGAGCATCGGGCGGACTAGTTGGTTCAAATGGATTCAAGTTTCCACTTGGAAATATGAAGAGTTATTTGGAAAATCGAATCCTTCTGCTTTCGACTGTCTGATCCAGATAACAATTCGACACCTGTCGATTTGCGAATGACATAGGAAGCTCAATGCTTAAAATCATATGGACAAAATGGCGGACAGCACTGGGTGACCATCAAATGCCGACGAGATATCACGCTGCTTCTGTACATAAGTGTTGCCGCACTTTTGGATCCAAAGTTGTCTGCCTTGTTTCTTGACGTCAACCATCTACAAGTCAATCAGGGGATTTCCATGGTATACCGTCACGTGCTATACAGGGCATATAGGGTGGAATTTTAAAAGGCAACCAAATTCTGAAATACTCCCCCTAAATACCGCAGACACGTCAAGTGATGCACTGTTTTACCTCCATTTTATGGTCACCACCTCCTGTCTGGACTGTAACGTGATCGCATTATTTTGTAACAGTGCTTCAATACTTCCACCGCCCTGCTTTTCGGGGACAAGCGAAACGATAAAATCCCCAACTGAACACGAGGTCAGCTGGCATTCAATATAATGCCAAACCTTCCAAAACTCAGTACTACACACCGACCCATTAACATGTGGTCTTCAAGCTAAACGATAATGGAGCAGCAGCTAGT
>QNGE01004804.1:25134-54525 GCA_008508345.1 Paragonimus westermani | reverse complement strand
ATACTGTGGTACACACACTCCATGCAGCCCATCCAATTTCTCTCACGGCGGCCAACGGCACTGCTTTTCACACTTACGGGCAGCGGTCATTTATACTAAACCTTGGCCTACGCCGTGAATATAGATGGGTTTTCGTTATCGCGGACATGCGTCAACCTATAGTGAGAGCTGATTTTCTCACCCACTACAACTTGTGGGTTGTGATTTGGGAGCGGTCTACGGGGGCCTGTGTAATTCGGTGTCTGACCACGGCACCAAGTACGAGAATAAGCAAGTGGGCGGCGTTCGTTGTGCAGCGTGGAGCACGGCACTGTCGGAGTCTCTAGGGTGGCGTCAACTCTCTCTGGCCTTCACAATATTCAGAGCCGTGTCCAGTACGGCCGGAGGATGCGGCAGGAGCTCACGCTTGATACTCACGCTAGACGCACCAAGGACCAACTGCTCCAACACTCGTTTGTCTTGCTTTTGGGCGGACTGGCCGCCGTACGCCCGTTCGGCGAGGTATTACAGGTCTCTCACAAATGCACCAACCCTCTCGTCTGCTTGTTGTCGTCTACCATGAAATCGTTCCCTCCATTGTACTGGAAACCTAGGCGAGTCTACCATGTGGCTGAGCTCTTGGAAGGTTCTGTCACCGATCTCACCTTCCATCACTTGACTGTTCGAAACAATATCCAGCACCTCACTTAACAAGAGACAAAGGAGAACCATTTTACACCGAGCAGTTGGAAACTGATCAATGTACAGATTCACCATGCTTTCACATCGTCGATACGGCATCGTCGGGACAAACTTCTCTGGCATCCGCAGAAGAGGAACCACAGTCGCTAGCTGGGATAAAGAGAGATTCTCGACCACCCATGTTAGAGTGTTTACTGCCTCTGTCATCGCTTCCATCGTGCCCTCTTTGTTGGGGTTCTGATCACCTTCCACCTGTTTTAGCGGCATCTGTCTTCGTTGGATCCTGGCACGGTCGACAAATTGTAGTATATCCGTGAAGAGGGGAAATGAGAGTGTGTCGATAACTGTTTATGGAGAACACGTAACACTACTACAAAATTGAGGAAAACGTAAGAAACGATATGGGACATCACGTCACGGTTCAATCAGTCAGTTTGTTCTCAATTGGAACTTTTTCTTTGGTGACCGTACAAATCGCTGGCTCTGCAGCACAATGAAGGGGGAGAGTGATTAGCCGCAGTTCCAAAACGTACTGCGCGCGTCCCCTTAGTTTCGGTTTCACTTTACACATCACAAGGTGATCGCTGACCTAACGGTCAGGGCCATGTTAAAATGAAGTGATTTGATAAGGGAGTAAGTAAACTGTCAGAAAATTTGGTAAGCATTTGACGTAGATAGTCCCGTAAAAATGTGTGTGGAAGTTTTTCGTGATATGGGGGTAGGAAAACCGGTAATTTTGCGGAGAAATGTTGGGACCTGTCGAATGGACTCTGTTATTTGTTCAAAATCGACAGAGTTTCGCAGATCTCTCGAAGTGTCTAACAAACACGGGATTTGAAGTTTTTGGACATGATGGAGTGTTTCCTCGCGTGTGATATATTTGTGGAATAGAAAATTAAGAATAAAATCAGGTGAGAAATGAAAGACTGTAAGATGACAAAAAATGGGATATGTGACGTTCCGTTTGCGTAAAAAATTAATTTTTTGTTCGCTACTAAAGTATACCAATAGCATACAGCCGCTATTATATAACGCGAAAAGAGCGATTGCCGGCTTTACCTAAGATATGACTTCGATGTCTGTTCGCTTCACACGGCGGATGTATAGAATGAAAGGTATGTTTAGCAACAAAGAATGAGTGCCAGGTGGTTCTTCACTGATTGTTAGCAAGCGGTTCTGGAGTTATGATTATTTCATGAGTCTCATGCACAGTTCAACTCGGACAGAGTCATTCCGTGTGTTTGAACGCTCCCCGAAATGTTTTGCTGCTGGTTGTATTGGATCTCATGGCTCAGTGACCAATGACAGGCCGAAAGCTGCTTATGTTGTGTCCCAAGAATATCCTTCTGAAAATACTAAAACCTATCTTTCCTCGAGCGACCCACTCCACCAATTTCATAAGCAGCGAACGGCCAGCGTCCAACCAAAGAAACCGAATAAGTTGAGTTGACCACACGTGTGCTTACTCAGACAGAAGTGTCATTTGCCTGACAGTTAAAAAGTGTAGTGATAACGGCTTTCTCCCTTTATGGGACGGTTTCACTCCTGTGAAGCCCTAAGGAAGGGTTATAAAGTATCTTACATAATCCCATATTTTGATTCACTCTTCTCCACGGTGTGCAATAGATGTGCTGAAAATACGAGCACAAACTTTGACTGCTTTGAGCTAACTGTACACTTTTTACGCGCAGTTTCTCTACCCGGTGTTTGTGCTGGACGTGGTCGTTCAGCCCTCTTAAATAGGCCGCATGTGTTGCATCGTTGCAGTCCGATGCGTTTAGTTTTTTTGTATGTATGTGGTGCACTTGTTTAATGACTGATTTCTGTTTTTTTGAAATCATGGTTAGGGTTGGAGTTGCTGACGGCACTGCGTTTCTGCCTCTGCTTTGATTTTTCACCTGTTCTAGTTTTTTTCTACTACCCCAACGCTTATTGTTAGCTTGTTACGTACAGCTATTCAACACGATAGCCTGTCAGTTCTACAGACGATTTCTCGCGCTGAGTAATTGCCACTTAGTCATCCGTTTACTGACCCCATCCAGCGTTGTCTATCTCCTCAGGAATTGCGACTTCATGTTCATCAACCTGAGGTGAACTTAAAACGGTATATTCGCGGCAATGTTTGGGAAACTCCGGCCATAGAGTTACCAAGAACCTGCATGGAAACAAAATATCTCATTACCAGTTCATTTCCGCTCTGCTGCCATGGAATAAGGGTGGAGCAAACATTTTGTGACAACTTGGGGTAAGTCAAAGCCACTTGAAAACATGCAGGTAAAGCGACAGTATATACTGGAGTAATTTATGAACCGTTGAGGTGAAACAGACATCTGCTGCGTGCAAATGATTACATGATCAGAAAGAATTCCTCCAAATCCATAATAGACACACAGAGAAGCATTTAACGGGAGCTATATTGGACAAGTTGGTACGCGCTCGATCCTCGTCCACTAACATTGTGAAACACCTTATCTGAAGAGCACTCGAAACGTAGTCCTATCAGACATCGAACTAAAAGAACGCGTTAGGGTTTGGAAACAAACCATATATTTCCAGAAATGTTAAGAAATATGATAACCAGTTAGTTTTAGCCTAATCTGGGACCAACGGCAGCAACCAAGGGAAGGAAGAAGAGAAGCGCGAAGTGGGCCACAGCCCACTCGGTGGCACTCAAAAGCGCGGCGAGAGAGAAGTGAGTGAAAAATCCGAGTGCATTAGACAACGCTGGAAAAAGTCCAGGTCAAATGACCTTGAATAATGGAGGAATAGATGAGTCGTTAGAAGAGGAGCAAACATTCGCTGCGTGCAATTAGTTGCTCGGCTGAAGAATGTGGCATTGAGTTCATATCAGGTCTTCTATGGCAGGCGTACACAGAACCATGCGTACAGAACAGACAAGCAACAAAACATGGTTGCAGCTGGGGTCCTTATGGAAGCCACACGATCGCTGGTCACTAAAGAGCAAACAAAGGAAAAGCCTTGTTTTAGCCAGGGTCTTCGGAGAAGACACGTGGTCTTTTGGCATTCCACTGGCTTTAAAACTATTCAAGCGGCTTTCGGGCAGCTTTAACTCTCCTATTTCAAACTCATCCACACTAGCTCCACTCGGCCGCACCTCGAGAGTGGTGCAGCTGTTTGGACATTTCTTCTCTCAGAAGAACAAACGGATTCTCGATATATCCGGTGGAGTTCCCCTTAGATCGTTGTTGGCTTGGGATCTGGTTCCACGGCATAACTCGGAAGAAATTGAGGGGTTATTATAAAGTTTCCCGTCAAATGAAGGTCGAATTGGTCCCTGCCTTTTTGTTCGCCAGTTCGTTCGACCATCTATGCAAATCAACGATGTGTGGCAAGAACAGTTGGTCCAACTTGCTGTCCTCTCAAACATCACATGGAACTTTCCCAACTGAAGTTCTTGGTTGGTTTCTGTTCGCTGCGTGTCTGTATGGCGTGTGAAGTTGTTTTTGGCCAAAAATTTCACCAACTCTGGCCTCTTCATGGAAGTTCATCCCTGTCATTATTTTGTCCCTGCAATCCTATTGGGATAGACTACATACACCGAAGTTTTTCGGCCTCGCATACGAGTGAGCCCACGAGGGCTTAATATCCTGCCAGAAAAATCTTTCATAATGGACCTCGACCGAATCGTTATATGCTCACAGTGGGCTTCAAGCACAATCTGCGGGGCCAGTCACTGAAGTCAGTTTACTGGCATTCATGTCCTCCTCTTCAGTATACACATCGAGTTGAAGGACTTTTCGAAGCTGGTTGTTCCGACTGCGATTAAAACCCTTCCGATATATACAGAACCTGATGTGGGCAAACTGCTGACGGCAAAGTCTATTCGCTGTCTGCACACCCCGTTTCGTTAATGTAGCTACTCCGCCATACCCCCGTTCGTGCTGCTCTAACTCTGTTGTGCCTAGCCAAATAAGGATACAACTGTCAAGCTCATGAACGCCAGCTGGCCTAGTCTTTAAAGCTAACCACCAAAATGTAGACAGTCGGTCAGGAGAGTTAACCCTTACACCCTCACTGCCACAGAGATTTGGCATTCGGCGAGTTTAAGTGACAAAGAAATGAACGTACCTGAGTACTCATTATACATAACAATCCTCGCGCGGACCTCCAAGGCTCTCCGTCGTTTTCATGTGTTAAATGCTTCCCGTACCGCTTCGGAAGAATGCCTCAACCCTCAGCTCCGTAATCAGGGCACGCGCCTGATGGTTGGTATGTACTTTTCAACCTCGTAACGCACGTTCGATGACAAAACTATTCTTGTTGCCACGGGCGCTTTTGCGCTTATGCAGAGTTTCTAAAACCTTATTATTGTGAAAAACTTTGATACAATGACGTTCAACCATGCACCCACGTCTCGTAAGCACTTTGAACTTGGATCATCGAAATCCCCGACAATGATGGTTTGCGGGAAGGAGTGAACACAACATCTTGAAACATCCGCAGGTAATTATTCAACACAAGCCCCTTTCCTGCTTAATCTGTCCATCAACAATGGAACCGTCTCGGCAGACAGGGTGGCCATTAAACCACGGCTGGGGCAAACGGGCTGTTCGCTAAGCTTGTGACAGACTGGGCCTAGTTAGTCAGGGGTAGGTCGGAGGTCAGTCTTCCCTTCCGAACCGGCCAACCGGCCAAGGAATAGGAAATTCACTGAACGGAACGATTTCATAAACAAACTCTGCTGTCAGGGAATGATTGTGGATAACTTCAGTATGATATTTTTCTCTGCAGTAAGTACGCCACAGTTAGTGGAAAGTGGATGCCATCCAGGGCAAGTCGTTGATATCAAGCTACTCCAATAGCTCAGCGCCATTATATTATGGCCTACTCCTCTGTAAATGAAAGTTTGGGCTAAGTTTCCATGGTGTATTGCTGGTGGTTGGAGTTTAAAGCACATTGTATTAATCTGACTGTTATTGTGACTTTTTTATAACTACACTTATAATATGCCAAATGCTAAACTTCTCACCCAAGGTACGCCGGGTTAGCAAGACATCTTTGTTATTCACCTATCCTGAAGTCCTCTGGCTCATACCAACTTGATGCACCACAAGTGTCACACGAAGAGCATACGGTCGTGCCAGTGACCATCATGAAATATGTTGTGAACACATGAATTGCAATCAGCAGTGATGTTGTTTTCTCTGTTGTCAGACCATCCGCCTCGGAAAATAAAGCCGCTCATTCGGCGACGCCCAGTAGGCGTCGTCGTTTTTAAGTTTTCTTCAAAATATGGATGGGTGACCGCGTAGCATGTTTTCTGTCCCTAATCACAGCTGCAGATGCGATGCTTGATCTGTATGAAGCATGTGAGTTCTGCAAGACACGGCATTAAGTTTTTGTGGCGAGTTCTACTGTAACGGCCCCCAACATCCCCGACGCGGCCAAGTCGCTCTGTTTTCAAGTCACACCTCTCACGTCGATACGAAACTGTTTACCGCTCAATGAATTCACCTTTTTCTGGATTGCCTTTAAGTTCCAGGACTATATTAAACAGCCTGACAACTTGCCTCAAAAGAACACTTTTCGAGCGATCCTGAGTGCACAGGAGATACCACAAACGCTCGCGAAGTATACTTAAGGCGCACAAACATGCAAATGGTGGCTGCTCGTATGTGCAGTTTAATGTCGATGAGTTCTCTCTTTCGGCCATACAGGAAGTGAAACGTGGTCTATTACTGGTCGCATTTTTTGGCTATTTTTTCACTTTTCCGTTTGTGAATGGCTCATGCCTCTGCCCATCCAGAGCATTTAGACATATACATATTGTCGGAGATAGCGCCTAGACCAGTGACAGCATGAAGAACGAGGCCTGTGGGAAAGCACCAGGTATAGCGCTGTGTATCAAGTTTCATGCAACTGTGAGTGGTAAACCCGCTCCCTCTTCAGTACAAAATGGCAAAGTGTGTACTGGTTACTAAAGCTGTGAAAAGTGCACGCAGACGGGTGTGTGCTGAGGAAGTAGAGAAATATCCTTCCCTCCGTTTTTTGAAGAGCTAAAGACAAACTTCAGTTCCCGAAGATGACTTCACGGCGGACATCAAAACGGTTCAACTGTTTCAGCTGAGTAGTGGTTGATATGATGTCACAAATCACCTTTGAGTACGTGCACAGTATTCCTCGGCTTTGTTAAACACATGACCTGCCTTTTGTATTCACCCGAGGTCGTACGTGATCTTCATCTTTCAGCAAGTATTCCATTGACCATCAACATTATTTCATCTGTCGTATCCATACACCCCAGAGGAGGTTTTCTTAGGAAGTACCACCCTGTTATGCTGAAGAGATAAAGGGCTACCCGGTACAGGCAGTTGCTGTTCTATTGTGGACCAGTTATTTTACCAGCGTTTGCGAAACCAGTACTATGAGAATTTTTGACTTATTCTTTTCGATGCACCTTGTTCACCACCCTTCATATTTGTCCTCTGTTTGCATTACCGGTCGCGTTATGGAGAAGTCCGTGAACCAGTTTGCTTTTTCATACGGTGATGATGAAATTGTTTGTAGAACGCATTGCCCCACTCATTTGTATGAGGATGTTAAACAACTCAGCCGGCTGCACATGTTCGATAGTTTCCACTTTGAAGATTTACATATAAATTGGAACGGCTTGCAAAAGGTCGTAATTCACGGAAGTACAGGCGGACAACCGTGTGTTCAAACGTTGGACTGTTGCGACGATATAAAATACAAGCGGGCCACGAGAAGATAACCCATCGTTAATTGAGTGTGCCGTATGACAACTTCTTACCCATGCAAGTTTACAAATGCCCTACTTTAGCCCTGAAAATCGTGTTGTCATTCATAAATGACCATATTTATTAGACAAACTCTATTCAAGCGAGTCTAGTGTCTGCTTTCTTTATTCGTGGTATTTTCATTTTACGGGTTACCAATCTCTGCTCTCTACACCTTTCGTGCAAGGTCACTTTCAGCAGTCGCTAGTGTCACGCTCGCTGACGACACAAGTTGCAAATGAACATGTGTATACCATGGTGTTGACTTCATGAGTATTCCCGTACGGCACTCCCCGAAACAGCATTTATGACATTTAGTTTTAGAAATTTTCCTGGAAACTCCTGGCCCGCACAACTGTGAATATGAACGAATGATTCTTTAGAACAAAATTCACGGTTGGACTTGACAGTCATGAAACGCTTCTCGTCAGTCGCGCCTGGATGAGCGTCGTTTAAGTGTCTGTGTCTTCTCCGTGGAGCTGTCACATTTTGTGAGACACGTGGAAAACCGCACCGTTTCAATTACTGAGATTCATAAGACGGTTGACCGCGTCTGTGAGGCCTCGTTACTTGCACCCAGTCGAAACCAGCGGTGCAGAGAGAAAATTACGTATCTTAAATACTGCGCTTGCATAGAGCCTGTAGCAATGAGAGCGTACACACGGAAGTTAAGCGTGTAGGGCAGGTGTTGTTGTAAAGCAAGCAAACCTAAAATGACGTTTTTTGGCGTGAACCGAAAGATTAAAGTGCTCTTGGGAAAATGAGGCAGCTACATAAATACCTGTGTAACAGCAGGATGGGGGATTTGTCTTTGTCACCCTCACCAGATGCGCAGAAGTGTTTCATCACCACTCTGCACATTTGTACCTACGTTCTGAGCTTCCTGCGAGAGGTAAGCATTTATGACGACCTCAAATTTTATACGTGGGTACGAAAGATTGGACAGGAAATGGTGAGAGGTTGGGAAGAACTGAACAAACTTTATTCAGAAACTTTCCGTTTCAATTCACCGTCGTTGCTGGCATCAGCTATACATATTGTACGAGATAACAGAGGGCATCTTGCGGAGTTGCATAATCATCCGTAGAAGTTTGAAAATGTCAGTTCCAGTTCACCGACCATGATAATCACAACCCGTACAAAAAGAAACTACAAAGAGTTGGCTAAGTTGAATTCCAAATTTTCTTCCATTAATGCTATAGACTTAAACATTCCGCCTCCTGAACGACGGATAAAGTCACTTTCGTACCACCATGCGGGGGGCCACGCAGACTGTTACCGTCCGAATATGTCAAAGATTCCTATGAGCCCTACACTAAGACTGTGGGCTTATTCGCCATCAAATGAAACTAACGTGACTAATTCGTTAACGGTAGTTTGTCTCCACCTTATATCACGAACAGCACGATGATATCACCTCCAAGCGGCTCCCTGGATAGATGGTGAACTAGCTTCGAATAGCGCGTAATTTGCGCATCCAAAAAATAGTTCAGTTTCCAGAGTTATATCGGTGGCTCCTTCTGGATTATCACCTCCTCACGTTGAAAGGCCAGGTGACTGTAAAGAACGACAGCCGTTGGATGAACAAACCTCCAAACGTCGGGAAGACAACAAAGAGCTGAAAGAACAAGCATATATGTCGGTATATGAGCTCACCGGAGGATGGCAAGCAATGAAATGCCTCTACCAACAGTGTTCCGATCGCGATCAACCGCCTGCTGCAGCCATAAAAAATATCACTCACCAGTCTGGGGTTTGATGAGTACCTATAAGAACCGGCGACCTGGATGGCTAGGGTGCTCACAAGGAAGTTATAGTCGACGTCTACAATAGTGTTCAATATTCTGGTTTCCAAAACACTTCGGAACTCAGTTTGTGCTGTAAACGAAGTTTTCTGTTGAGTATCAGGAAAAAGCAAGTTTTCCTTTTACCATACTTCAAAAACCTCTTGCACTGTTTTCCTTATATTGTCCTGTAGGGGCGGCCAGTTGGCAGTTGCACACGAAAAATATTTACCAATGTCTTCTGAACTGCTGACGATGGAGGCAGACCGGCTGGGGATGGAAAGAACGTGCTGCCTTGTGAGCATTGACATTTTTTAAAAAAGTAATATCGTTTCATTTGAGTCCCTTAAAAAATGCCATTCCGTTTGTTCTGAACTCTTCCCATGAAAGTTACGGGAAGGTGAAACACTTTATTATGAAGTGGTTTTATTGAGCAATAGTCGAGACCCACACGTCTGCAGCGGTCAACTGGTCAGAAGTGTAAACGGGGACTCCAAGTTACGATGAAGAAATTGGATGTGAAAACCGAAGAGAAACGTGGACGGATGTGGCATGTTATTGGTTCGAAGCAATGGGTGTTTTACTTAGGTCGACGCTAACCCTACACCCACAAGCACTGCTAAAACTCGCGTGATTCTGGGTGACACACCTCCACTTTCACAGGTTCTGTGTTGATTTGGAGGGCGCGCATGAATTGTTTAAGAAAAAACTTGGTTTCTGTAAGCTACTGCTGTGTATTGTTGCATCTGAAAAAATGTTAATGGAAACATTTCCAGCGAACATACCATTCGTTTTGTCTTCCATCTATCGCCAAATTGCCCAGTGCAAACGCTACAGGTGTGGCTCTGAAGATGGCTCATTGAACACAATCGTGCGACGAGAACGGGTGCTCCGCCTGAGAAGTGAATGCGCAGCGTCAGTTTATCTACTAATAATAATAACGGTATATTTCTCAACCCATTTGTGAGAAACACGCTCGGAGAAGCGTGATCAGTACACACATTTCAACGTGAACTACATAACGTACACATAATTGTTAATTGTACAAGACACCAATTATAGAAATAGAGTAATAAAACGGACAAAATAATGAAGGAACACTTTAGTTTATGAAGAGGCAGATGGCTTGCTTGCTTCCGAAACAAAAGTTCTCAAGATTTTCAATATTCGATAAAAAATGCTAAGTTGTTACATCAATTGTTGCTTCACAAGGCTAACGTAGGTCTTATGTTCAAGGTCATGCCAGAAAAAGGATTTCTCAGGATGGAGGAAATAAATAGTCGAAGAATTTGCCATTAGTTGATATGGATGGCTTCGGAAAAATACGTAGAAATTTCTGGGAAGATGAGGGAAGATAGGTGGGTACCAACTTTTCCGGAGAACTGGACGATCTTCTGGACTGGACTCCGTTATTTCCTCAAATCGACGGAATTTCACGAATTGCCCAACCAGTACAGGATTTTGATTCTCCGAACGTTGTGGAATGTTGTCTCGCATTGGAATTTACCGTAGAATCAAGAATGAAAGGCAAAATTACGTGATAAGCAGAAGAACGTAAAATGGTCATGTGAAGTATGACGAATGATGGAGTCTGACATTTTCTGGCTAAATCCTTTATATAACATTTACAATTTTGTGCTAATTAGTAAAATATATATCTCTAACAAATAATTGTTGTCGTATAACGCGAAAAGTGACCAATTCACAGATTATCCTAGTATATGACTACAGCCGAATTCCGATATCGATTTAGTATGTCCGGCCGTTGTGTAGAATGGGAAGATGTTTAGCAACACGGAAAGATTATCAGGTTGTCTGTAGAATAGGAAGAGGCACGTATTTATATGTAATCATATGAGGCGAACAGGTTAAGTTATATATATTCTCTAAACCGTTTTAACTTGCACAGCTATTGCGTAGTGGTTAATAGCTATACAGAGCTGATAATCGTTGAGTATGGAGTAAGAGTACCGGGATGGTTTGGTTACTACTAACGGGGATGTTTAAGATGCCATATGTAGTTTTGCTATGCAGCTGCAATTTTCGACAAAGCTGTGTACAAGATCTATCCTGCTGGAGAAATGATAAGTTTCGAAATGAGGAATTTCTCAAATGGCTAAATTGATAGCTTTGATCGGTTCGAAGTGTGTGTGGCGTTACATCCTGTGGTATAGATTCACCCTCCGTTATTATTAGATTAGATCTGATGGTTAGATGTTATTAGGTCCGTTTTGAAAGATATCGTCTTCAGGCAGGCAGAGTTTGAAGATCAACATGACGTTCTTTAATGTTAGGAAAGTTTCTAGGCTTCGTTTGAATTGATGTATATTCTTACTGGTTCTAATTGCATGTGGGAGTTTGTTCCAAATGTAAGTATATTTCACTAGGAAAAAATTTGAACGGAGTTTTCTACGGGATTTAAGAGTTGCCAAAGTGAACTCTTTGTTCCTGATGTTGTATTTTGAGCTATGTTGAAGGCGAATCGCGAGTTTTACCTTAAATTTATTGCTATAAACTAGATTATACATGAGCGCAAGGTTTAGCTTGAGACGCCGTAGCCAAAGAGGATCCAGTTTAAGCGTCTGGCGTCGTTCTCTGTAGTTCAACGAAGGCGGATAACCCACTAAACCTTTCGTAAATGCACGTTGGAGACTTTCCAGAGCTAGCCTATCAGACTTGCGCAAGTGACTATATATGAACGTGCAGTACTCAAGCTGGGGTCGTACGCACAGCTTATAAAGGTGCAGTCGAGCTGCAGGAAAAAAGAATGAGTGCCTGATGTATCCAATCGTTCGCTTAGTTTTAGCTACTAGGAAAGAAATGTGTTCAGCAAAATTGAATGAGTTTGAGTAACGTATACCTAGGTCGCGGACTGAGTTGGCAGTTGGAATAGCATGACCATCCAGCTTTATAAAGTCCTCTGGTATATGACAACCGTGTGTGACAATGGTGGATTTATTGGCTGAGAATTTCATCAGCCAGGTTTGACACCAAGACTCTAATGACATGATGTCTTCCCGTATATTTCCTAAAGAAGAATTGAGATCGCCAGTAGGAAAAGTATAGACAAGTTTGATGTCATCAGCGAATAGGAATAGTTTGCCATGTTTGATAACTTCACATATATCATCTATATACATAAGAAAGAGCAACGGTCCCAGGACGCTTCCTTGAATCACTCCGCTGGTGACTGGTCTGGGCGTTGAGCTGTTATCTCCTATTTTCACTGTTTGTGTGCGGTCCACAAGGTATGAAGCAAACCAGCTGAGTAATGGGTCACGTATACCGAAAGATGCCATTTTGATCAGAAGGCGCTTATGAGGCACACGATCAAAAGCTTTTTGCATATCCAGGAGTATGATAACAACTGCATTCCCTGAATCAGCAGATATTGTAACATGATCAAAGAATTCCAGCTGACACGTCATGCACGAACGTTTGCTGAGGAACCCATGCTGGGATAGGTTTATAAGCTTTTGTGATAATAAGAATTCAACCATGCGACATTTTATTATCCTTTCCAATACTCTGGAACAAATTGAAGTATGGTTAATGGGACGATAATTGTTGATGTTCTGTCGTGAGCCACCTTTGTAACGGGGCTGAATTATAGAATTTTTCCATTGGAGTGGGAAGGAACCTAACGATAGAGAAAGTGTATAAATATTAAGCAAAAGGAAAGGGATGTCATCCCCTCCGTGTTTGAGAGCAACAGGGTGTATACCCTCTGGACCAGGTAGGTAAGAGGGTTTGATAGTAGCTAACTGAGAGCGGATTTTTACTGCATCAACAGTAACGTGGCTTAGGAACGTGTTTGTTTTTACAGGGAGAGGTGAGGGCAATACATTTTCCTCAATGTTGAAGGAAGCAGCAAAATACGAATTGAAGGCTTCGCAGATTGTTACGGGATCATCTACGGTAGTTTTGTTCTGTAATGTAACTACTGAGATAATAGGGTCTCTTGTACAGTTTCTGCGTTTAAATAACTGCATCAACTCAAAGCTCTTCCCTTTGCTGTTCAATGCACGTTTTTCTTCATTCTGATGGAGCATTTTGGTCCTAGTTTCTATCATGTCAAACATTTTGTGCATTTGAATAATAAGGGAGAAGTCTTGTGTTTTTCGATATCGTGATTTCAGATTTTGGAGCTTACGTGCCTCTTTTGGAGTGAGGGTCCAGTTTTTACCACACACTCTACGGCGTTTCGATTTTTCCGGGGCTAAAATGTTCATACAAAATCTGAAGTGTTCTGTAAATACTTCGGTTGCTATACTAGGGTCAGAGGTCAGAAAGAATGTGTCCCACACCAATGACCTCAACAGAGTGGCGAACGTATTCCAGTCGATTAATTTTATCTGGCGATAACTTACTATGTTCGATGCTATTACAGCTTTTAGGTCAAACATGAGGTTGACCACGTTGTGATCACTTCCTGGGAACCGTTCTAGGACGGATACTTTAGCAGAGGAGATACCTGTTGTAAAAATGAGATCTAAAGTGTGGTCTAGTCTGGTAGGTTCTAAGACATGTTGGCGCCAACCATTTACTTGGATACATGCAAGAAACTCTGCTTGATTTGCGGGGGCTGTGAAGGAGGTCCAAGAAATATTGGGCATATTGAAATCTCACACCTTTATGGTGGAAACCTCGATTCACCGATTATCCAAACCCCGACACAACAGGAGATCTGACAAACGGACAATCCAAATATCGCGTTAAAAATACAACATCAGGATTGGACGAACGGTTTTAGTGTTCTGCCTTCCGTTATTTGCCAATTCATCTGTTCCGTGTTCCACCAATCAACATACAGTTTATGATGTTACATGTGCCAATGAGATCAGCCAATTACATGTTGTGATTTCTTTAATACCGTTGTACATCCACAAATTCGGCATCTTAATTCATGAATAACAACTGCTTACTGTTAGCAGTACCAGGTCTTCTTCTTATTACTTGCTTGGGAGGTTTCAATTCACGTACGATTCCTAGGACTGTTCGAAGTCCCTAATTCCGAGTATCATAACCTTTCATCGCACAATTTAACAGTCCACATTAGCTGATGGATTTTGCTGCATGTAGCCAGTGGAAAACTGCTGTACGTTGTACAAACTCTGTGGTGAAATCACTAAGTGGGGGGCATACAGCTCAAAAACAACACAGGATATGTCCACCTAAAAACCGGAAATAAAAATGCAAGTGGGACTGAGGCTCGAAACTTTAACTGGGAAAGATCTAGTTTCTCAGAAGTGCCGAAGTGGTGCTGTATCTGTTGTGAGCCATCCTGGCTCCCTGTTAACATTTCGAATGTTCAAAATTGCCAGTTCAAACAGGGTGACCTAGGTTGGACACTCAGCCGGATCGTGACCTGACGTTGGGTATTACGTGGATGTCCGTAATTATCTTTTTGCAAAGAGCCGATTATTGGCGTAGTGAAGTTTACAAGTTCTACTGACTTGTGTCGTCTCAAGAGGGGTTCGGGCCAGGTTGCAGTTTCCATAACCCGAGTGCTGCAGCCCCTCATACTCTCTCTCACACTCCTCGTTTCATACGTTCTCTATTTCCCATCTTCATATGTCCTTTCTGATGTGCAGTTGGCGCGTCGTGTGTAATTGCAGAGGAACCAGGTAGCTCAACTCTGGAAGCTTGAAGTGAAAATGTATGCGATCGACATGGGAAACATTGCTGCACTCGGCTGCATTGTGGATGTCACTAATGTACGTTAGGAAGAAATATACATGTGATGCCTCATTTTATTCTGGTATCCAATGATTTACTGTTTATTCCAACATGTTTGGCAGTTGGCAGGTAGGTATTTCATGGCACTGTGTCTGTCTTAGAGTTGGTATGGAGAGCTAATCAAGGCAGCATAGTTGATCTCTATACTGATGCACTAACGGGGATCATGTGGAGTAGGTCTGGAAAGTCGTGCCAAAAAATTTTGCACACCAAACCCAATTAATGGTAGAACTAGTCAGAGAGACCTAAGGGCTAACTGCGGCCGTCGGTCCATCCGCTTTAGCAGGTGAAGCAAATAACCAAGAATACAAAGAAAGCCTCGCCACCGTAAGCTTGCAGGGGTCGTTCACGATACGGCTATATTAAGAGCCTGCCCGAACATGGGTTTTGTTGCATGTTTACTCGGATTCGACTCTTTACCACCTCCGGACAGGATTGGTATGGATGATGGGTGTTAACCACCAGATCCATCTGCTGGTTTCAAAAACATTTGACAGGTATTCCAGTTTGAAACCTCTAACGGATAGGCTTTAACGCGATAAGGTTCCACTCACTTACGTTCAGCCTCGAATCTGACCCAGTAGGCCCGAATTCTAATTTGTTCAAATGCCCATTCACGAAACTGGGGACGTCTTGTTTCTGTTCACCCACTTTGCAAAACATTGTTACTTTTTCGACGCAAGTTTTTGCCCGTTTTCTAAATAGAAAATACTGAGTAAAACAGAGGTTCCAGGAACTCTTCACAATATGCGAAACTGGTGCAGGTGGAAATCCAGCGGCACGCCCAACAAGTGCAGAGATGAATCATGCCGGCAGCTTCTAAAGACAAATCTTCCATTTGAATATACGCATCACCAAAGGAAAGTTATGCTCGCTTTCTTTACGATTGCGCAGCAAGAAGACCAACCTCAACCTCTGAATGACTTTGGAGGCCTTGAAAACGTACTGCTCAGCGGTTTTATTCTCCAACAGTGAAACCTTCAGTCTGCATCACTGGAAGCTGACTTCTTTGTGCTTGGCTTCCAGGGCTTCCTGTTCGGCGTCAACGCTTACGTATGATGAGACCAGAATGATCCGTCCTTATGTCCTCGAAGAAACATCCTCCAGTCCAGCGGAGCTGATTTGTAGTCTGTTTAACAAAAATCCCGGACGGGTAATTTTTCGAACGTCTGGAAATAAGCCACTTTTAAGTTCACATTTAGGGCATTTAGCCGATACTTTAATGCTAATTAGGGGTTGATCAGCTTCGTTGACACTTCACGCAGGATGACGTGCATAACCTGTATCAGGTAGAAAGTGCGCCGGCAGTTAATTCTATACGTTGACTACTGTCGTGGATTCCTGTCTCCGAGATACAGTAAATATCGATGTGCAAAGAGTCTAAAGTTCGTGGAAGAGCAGCCTGTTGACCTATCGGTTTCTAAGTACGAACGTTGGGGGCACCTATATTAATTTACGTTCTACGTCGAAGCACAGGACGAGGGAGATCTGAGACTGAGTGGTGAGAGCTGGGAGCCATCGGCACAGTGTTGCTATGATTAATTATATTTGCTGTGGGACCTGCAGAGAAGTTACCAGAATTGAGATTCGGGAGGGACCTGTGAGTTAACTTTGATAGGAGAGTACGGAGGGGTCAGTAATAGCATGTTTTCGCCTATACACTCAGCTGTATGCAGCAGACAGAGCGACCCGGTCTATACTGCGAGACGGTCAATGCAGTGTGGAATTGTTGATGTTATGAGGAATCAGGGTGTTGGTGATGTCACATACCCCCCAAAAACTGTCCACTAACTGGGACGAGCATTTACCGTTTTCTTGTAAAGCCGGATTCCTTTGATGTATCATCATTTTTTACCTCTGACGTCGACTCACATACTGGACGCTAGTTAGCTTGTTTTTTCACCCGATCGCTTGACGAGCTATAAAAACGCAACAGCTGCATTTTGTACTTTGACTTCGGCACTCGAAACTTTGGGCTGAGACATTAAACACCCTTTTTGGAAGACTAGTGTTTACCTTTTGTAGTGGGCTTCGGGGGACTCGACTCTTTGGATGAAACGGCGCGTACCATATCACTGCGTCATGGGAATCGTTCCGGTTCAAATGCACCCACTCGGTCGTTCTGCGATATAACATTTTTGGCGACTTTTGTAGGTTTATTATGGACCCATCCAAGTTGGAATTGCTATTGGAGTAGCAGCGTAAGCTGATAGAGATGCTTGCGAAGTCCAAGGAAGCCTCCGTACAACTTACAGCTATGAACGCACCGTCGATTAATGCTTTGTGCAACAGTATATCGGAGTTCCATACTATCCTGATTCAAATGTTACATTTGACACTTGGTTCAGGTTGTGTCAGATATCACATTTTCCATTGTTCACCATAGCTCACATAGTTGAATTCACGTTATCCCGTTTATCGCATAATTCCTCTCTCCATTCTTGGTTTCACTGATACATCCGGCGCGAGTAAACATCCCACTCCGCCGGACTCTTAAAATTCCGCAATGGTTGTACATATCGCGAGCTCCTCGAAGTTCTTAGGAATTTGAGCAAAGAACGACGTCCGGTTGAAAGATCCGTGCGTTCCCCGCGAAAGTATATTCGTCCCCACCTCGCCCACATCATGGAAAAATGTTTTGCACGTTATTCGGGACTATCTACATGGAATAATGGTCAAATTCTTCGCCAGTACACCCTCTCCATCCTCCAATCACCGTTTTTTGGCACGACCTTGAGCGACCACCTTGTACAGTCCAAATTGATGTAACAAATCAATTATTTTATCGAATCGTGCAGACACCAGGCACTATTTTCTCAGATCCTTGACGTTCGAAGTTTCCCGCCTGAACTTGAATTTTCCTTTCATATAATGTCTGTTTTTGTCTGTTTTGTTGCTCTACCCGCATTTTCAAATTTGGTGTTCAATTATGTATATGCTAGAAATCATTGCGTTGATCACGCTTTCTTGAGTGTGTTTCTCACAAATGCGTCGAGAAATAAACCATTATTATCATTATTATTATTAGGATTCATTCACAGTTGATTTCGCTGGCTACGACGATGAATGGAATGTCAGACATCTACTTCGTAAGCTCGGTGAAGCTGAATTAGGCAAGTACTGCAACAGTATTTCACCTGATAAACCTCGAGACCGCAATTTCAAGGATACTATCAGATAGCTTACTCATCTGTTAAGTGATCAATCTTCTTTTTTCAGTATTCGTTACAGATGTCTGAAGCTGGCAATGAACGAGTCTGATGATTTCCGGACGCATGTTGAACTGGTAAATGTTCAATATGAACGCTTCAAGCTAAAGTCTCTGACGGACGATCAATTCAAGTCGCTGATGCTGATATGCAGTCTCCAATCTCCAAGGTTGGCCGATATACGCACTCGTTTGTTAAACTGTTTGAAACAGAAACCCAATCTCATTCTGAACGACATGGCTGCAGAGTACCAACGACTGGTAAACTTGAAGCATGACACCACTTTTGTCCAATCTGGGGGTCAAGGTGGTACCGAAGTTCATGCGGCTCAACATCCTTCTACTGTCAAACTGCGCAACCCCAGCCCGTCACACAATGCACCATCTGCCCCAAACCGCCCAAAAACTGGAAAGAGGCCTCCGGCAGCATGGTGGCACTGTGGGTTCTGGCACTTCGTCAGGTTCTGCCCATTCAAACAACACAGATGTCGGCAATGCAATTCAGTCGACCATAAAGAAGAATATTGTCATCCAGGTCAGCAACGTAAATTTGCTTGTCCAAGGTCCAGATGGAAGTCGCGATCCAAGTCACCATCAACAGCATTCAGTGCATGTGGTGGTCACGTTCCACTCACGGGTCAGCTGCATTGTTGCGTTTCATTCCGTGGTAAAACGTTTCACGGATTCTGCTTTGTGACAACATCAAAACCCAACTTAGTTGGCCTCGACTGGTTTGATCGATTGAGTTTGACAGACACTCCCATCAACACAATCTGTAATCACGTGAGTCACGCTTTGCCCGATCAAAAGTCTTGCAATATCGTATAACAACTTGAATCGCTTTCCAAACCCGGCCTCTGACACTGCACAGCAACACCAGAAACTTTACACCTGCATCCTGGTTCTACACCAGTCTTCCGTCCAAAACGACCGGTTCCATACGCATGCTTGCCAGAAGTTGATGCTGAACTACAACGACTCGAACGTGAAGGTGTCTTGAAACCGGTGTCTTATTCTGCATGGGTGGCCCCCATCGTGGTTGTCAAGACGCCAATTTAAGCTTTACGGATCTGTGCTGATTTCTCAACTGGCCTAAACGTTGCGCAGTGAACACACCACTACCCTCCGCCGACACCAGATGATTTGTTCACAGCCTTAAATGGAGGAATATTTTTTGCCAAGCTGGGCCTCGTAGAGGCCCACTTCCATGTGGAAGTTGCACCGGAATCATGTGAGTTACTCACCATTAATATTCAACGCGGTTTATTTCAATATAACCGCCTTCCTTTCAGCATCAAGACCGCTCCAGCAACCTTCCAGCAGCTGATTGACACACTTTTGGCTGGCATTCCAGGTGTGGCAGTGTATCCAGACAACGTGCTTTTCGTCGGTGTAACTCTAGAGAAACTGCGCAAACAAGCCAAAGAAGTATTACAACTTATAAAAGATACTGGCTACCGTCTTCGACCGGAGAAATGCAACTTTTTCCTGCAATCTGTCAAGTTCCTTGGATTTATCTTTGAGGCTGATGGTCGACGCCCAGATCCGGAGAATACTCAAGCAATCCAAAGAATGCCGGACCCAACAGACGTGAGTTCCTTTTGTTCAGTTCTGGGCCTAATTAGATATTACTCGGCAATTCTTCCATCCCTTCATAATATCAGGCTACCGCCGAACAAACTGCTAGGGAAAAACGTTCCATGGAATTGGTCCAGCGAATGTGAATCTTCATTTTCCCGACTGAAGTCAATGCTCAGCTCCGACCTCTTATTGATTCACCACAACCCCAAACTACAGATAGTTGTGGCTGATGATACTTCCGCGTATTGTTTTGGGGCTGTCATACTCCACACGTTTCCCGATGGAACTCAGAAGGCTATCAGGCACGCATCATGAAGACTTACACCAGCGGATAAGCGATACAGTCAGATCGAGAAAGAAGCTTTGTCCATTGTGTTTACAGCGCGACGTTTCCACAAGTTCACCTACGGGCGTCAGTTCCTACTGTCAACTGATCACAAGCCGTTGTTGTCTAGCTTTGGAACCAAAACAGGTAGCCCTGCACATTTAGCTAACAGGCTACAATGTTGGGCCTTGACCGTTCATGGTTACGACTTCAAGATCCAGTACAGACGAACTGAGGAGTTTGGTCAAGCGGATGCCCTATCGCGACTAATTAGCGACTATCTCACGTCGGACGATGAAGCAGTCATTGCGACATTAACGTCAACAAACCATGCGGCCGATTGTTTCACGAGTGCCGTCAGAGCTTTGCCAATCAAATCTCTCGAAATCCAGAAGGCAACGAAGGAAGACTCTATCCTCCAACGGGCCATGCGTTACACCACAGCCGGGTTGGCCAACCGGAAAATTCGACGGAGAATTGGAACAATTTCACAGCCGACGAAGCTCATTATATGTGGCGAGCAATTGCTTGATGTTTGGTGATCGTGTCGTTGTTCCATATCGTCTGCGATTTGAAGTACTCTTTCAGTTTCAATCTGCACATCCGGGAATGAGTCAAATGAAGTCTATTGCAAGAAGCTACGCATATTGGTCCTGTATGGATGAGGACATCGAAAGATTCGTCAAAGATTGTGCGTGCTGCCAACAAGCAGCTAAGCCCCCCTCGTTTGGCAGCGGTACCATGACCGCAACCTGACAAACCCTGGTCTCGGATACACATCGACGGAGTACATTATCTGGTTCTCGTGGATGCCTATTTTAAATGGCCGAAGATCGCCGCTGTATTTTCGCCGACCACATCAAAGATCTTGCAGGTGTTGGAGAGGATATCTTGCCAACATGGATTCGCAGAGACAATCGTATCAGACAATGGCACACGGTTCACGCCACGTGAGTTCCAGAATTTTTGCACCCTTAATGCCATTTGTCACATATGCTCTCCACCCTACCATCCCCAGTCCAACGGTCAGACTGAACGCTTCGTAGATACTTTCAGGCGAGGGCTTCTCAAGTCACGGGGAGAAGGAACGTCGGAAGAGGTCCTCCGAAAATTCTTGATTGTCTGCAGAACCACTCCCAACTCCGCCACACCAAATCAGCTGTCTCCCGCAGAAGCATTCTTGGGCCGAAAACTTCGGACAATGCACCACGCCATGCTGCTGAGAACCACGGTTAATCAAAGAAAGCCACCGGCGAAGCATGGATCTATATTCGAAGTGAGGTCAGTCGTGTACGCCAGAGATTACCACGCGAATGATGAAACATGGAAACCTGGCCGCAAGAGAAAGCTTACTGTGAGTTTCCAGCAGATTCCCAAGAATCCCTGATACTAATACTCCAAAAGGGGGCGGTGTTGGTGATGTCACATACCCCCCAAAAACTGTCCACTAACTGGGACGAGCATTTACCGTTTTCTTGTAAAGCCGGATTCCTTTGATGTATCATCATTTTTTACCTCTGACGTCGACTCACATACTGGACGCTAGTTAGCTTGTTTTTTCACCCGATCGCTTGACGAGCTATAAAAACGCAACAGCTGCATTTTGTACTTTGACTTCGGCACTCGAAACTTTGGGCTGAGACAATAAACACCCTTTTTGGAAGACTAGTGTTTACCTTTGTAGTGGGCTTCGGGGGACTCGACTCTTTGGGTGAAACGGCGCGTACCATATCACTGCGTCGTGGGAATCGTTCCGGTTCAAATGTTGGGTGAGCCAGCAAGACGCTATATTGTAAAAACCGCTGAAATGTAGGTTTATTATGGACCCATCCAAGTTGGAATTGCTATTGGAGTAGCAGCGTAAGCTGATAGAGATGCTTGCGAAGTCCAAGGAAGCCTCCGTACAACTTACAGCTATGAACGCACCGTCGATTAATGCTTTGTGCAACAGTATATCGGAGTTCCATACTATCCTGATTCAAATGTTACATTTGACACTTGGTTCAGGTTGTGTCAGATATCACATTTTCCATTGTTCACCATAGCTCACATAGTTGAATTCACGTTATCCCGTTTATCGCATAATTCCTCTCTCCATTCTTGGTTTCACTGATACATCCGGCGCGAGTAAACATCCCACTCCGCCGGACTCTTAAAATTCCGCAATGGTTGTACATATCGCGAGCTCCTCGAAGTTCTTAGGAATTTGAGCAAAGAACGACGTCCGGTTGAAAGATCCGTGCGTTCCCCGCGAATGTATATTCGTCCCCACCTCGCCCACATCATGGAAAAATGTTTTGCACGTTATTCGGGACTATCTACATGGAATAATGGTCAAATTCTTCGCCAGTACACCCTCTCCATCCTCCAATCACCGTTTTTTGGCACGACCTTGAGCGACCACCTTGTACAGTCCAAATTGATGTAACAAATCAATTATTTTATCGAATCGTGCAGACACCAGGCACTATTTTCTCAGATCCTTGACGTTCGAAGTTTCCCGCCTGAACTTGAATTTTCCTTTCATATAATGTCTGTTTTTGTCTGTTTTGTTGCTCTACCCGCATTTTCAAATTTGGTGTTCAATTATGTATATGCTAGAAATCATTGCGTTGATCACGCTTTCTTGAGTGTGTTTCTCACAAATGCGTCGAGAAATAAACCATTATTATCATTATTATTATTAGGATTCATTCACAGTTGATTTCGCTGGCTACGACGATGAATGGAATGTCAGACATCTACTTCGTAAGCTCGGTGAAGCTGAATTAGGCAAGTACTGCAACAGTATTTCACCTGATAAACCTCGAGACCGCAATTTCAAGGATACTATCAGATAGCTTACTCATCTGTTAAGTGATCAATCTTCTTTTTTCAGTATTCGTTACAGATGTCTGAAGCTGGCAATGAACGAGTCTGATGATTTCCGGACGCATGTTGAACTGGTAAATGTTCAATATGAACGCTTCAAGCTAAAGTCTCTGACGGACGATCAATTCAAGTCGCTGATGCTGATATGCAGTCTCCAATCTCCAAGGTTGGCCGATATACGCACTCGTTTGTTAAACTGTTTGAAACAGAAACCCAATCTCATTCTGAACGACATGGCTGCAGAGTACCAACGACTGGTAAACTTGAAGCATGACACCACTTTTGTCCAATCTGGGGGTCAAGGTGGTACCGAAGTTCATGCGGCTCAACATCCTTCTACTGTCAAACTGCGCAACCCCAGCCCGTCACACAATGCACCATCTGCCCCAAACCGCCCAAAAACTGGAAAGAGGCCTCCGGCAGCATGGTGGCACTGTGGGTTCTGGCACTTCGTCAGGTTCTGCCCATTCAAACAACACAGATGTCGGCAATGCAATTCAGTCGACCATAAAGAAGAATATTGTCATCCAGGTCAGCAACGTAAATTTGCTTGTCCAAGGTCCAGATGGAAGTCGCGATCCAAGTCACCATCAACAGCATTCAGTGCATGTGGTGGTCACGTTCCACTCACGGGTCAGCTGCATTGTTGCGTTTCATTCCGTGGTAAAACGTTTCACGGATTCTGCTTTGTGACAACATCAAAACCCAACTTAGTTGGCCTCGACTGGTTTGATCGATTGAGTTTGACAGACACTCCCATCAACACAATCTGTAATCACGTGAGTCACGCTTTGCCCGATCAAAAGTCTTGCAATATCGTATAACAACTTGAATCGCTTTCCAAACCCGGCCTCTGACACTGCACAGCAACACCAGAAACTTTACACCTGCATCCTGGTTCTACACCAGTCTTCCGTCCAAAACGACCGGTTCCATACGCATGCTTGCCAGAAGTTGATGCTGAACTACAACGACTCGAACGTGAAGGTGTCTTGAAACCGGTGTCTTATTCTGCATGGGTGGCCCCCATCGTGGTTGTCAAGACGCCAATTTAAGCTTTACGGATCTGTGCTGATTTCTCAACTGGCCTAAACGTTGCGCAGTGAACACACCACTACCCTCCGCCGACACCAGATGATTTGTTCACAGCCTTAAATGGAGGAATATTTTTTGCCAAGCTGGGCCTCGTAGAGGCCCACTTCCATGTGGAAGTTGCACCGGAATCATGTGAGTTACTCACCATTAATATTCAACGCGGTTTATTTCAATATAACCGCCTTCCTTTCAGCATCAAGACCGCTCCAGCAACCTTCCAGCAGCTGATTGACACACTTTTGGCTGGCATTCCAGGTGTGGCAGTGTATCTAGACAACGTGCTTTTCGTCGGTGTAACTCTAGAGAAACTGCGCAAACAAGCCAAAGAAGTATTACAACTTATAAAAGATACTGGCTACCGTCTTCGACCGGAGAAATGCAACTTTTTCCTGCAATCTGTCAAGTTCCTTGGATTTATCTTTGAGGCTGATGGTCGACGCCCAGATCCGGAGAATACTCAAGCAATCCAAAGAATGCCGGACCCAACAGACGTGAGTTCCTTTTGTTCAGTTCTGGGCCTAATTAGATATTACTCGGCAATTCTTCCATCCCTTCATAATATCAGGCTACCGCCGAACAAACTGCTAGGGAAAAACGTTCCATGGAATTGGTCCAGCGAATGTGAATCTTCATTTTCCCGACTGAAGTCAATGCTCAGCTCCGACCTCTTATTGATTCACCACAACCCCAAACTACAGATAGTTGTGGCTGATGATACTTCCGCGTATTGTTTTGGGGCTGTCATACTCCACACGTTTCCCGATGGAACTCAGAAGGCTATCAGGCACGCATCATGAAGACTTACACCAGCGGATAAGCGATACAGTCAGATCGAGAAAGAAGCTTTGTCCATTGTGTTTACAGCGCGACGTTTCCACAAGTTCACCTACGGGCGTCAGTTCCTACTGTCAACTGATCACAAGCCGTTGTTGTCTAGCTTTGGAACCAAAACAGGTAGCCCTGCACATTTAGCTAACAGGCTACAATGTTGGGCCTTGACCGTTCATGGTTACGACTTCAAGATCCAGTACAGACGAACTGAGGAGTTTGGTCAAGCGGATGCCCTATCGCGACTAATTAGCGACTATCTCACGTCGGACGATGAAGCAGTCATTGCGACATTAACGTCAACAAACCATGNCATTACCGTCAACAGATCATGCGGCCGATTATTTCACGAATGCCGTCAGAGCTTTGCCACTCACAGCTCTCGAAATCCAGAAGGCAACGGAGGAAGACTCTATCCTCCAACGGGCCATGCGTTACACCACAGAGGGTTGGCCAACCGGGAAATTCGACGGAGAATTGAAACAACTTCACAACCGACGGAGCTCACTATGTGTGGTGAGTAACTGCTTGATGTTTGGTGATCGTGTCGTTGTTCCATATCGTCTGCGTTTTAAAGTACTTCGGCAGTTTCACTATGCACATCCGGGAATGAGTCGAATGAAGTCTATTGCACGAAGCTACGCTTATTGGCCCGGTATGGATGAGGACATCGAAAGATTCGTCAAAGATTGTACGTGCTGCCAACAAACAGCCAAAAAAAACCCTCGCTTGGCAGCGGTACCATGGCCGCAACCCAACAAACCCTGGTCTCGGATACACATTGATTACGCTGGTCCCATCAACGGAGTACATTATTTGGTTCTCGTGGATGCCTACTCCAAATGACCGGAGATCGGCGCTGTATCTCCCCCCGACCACATCGAAGACCTTGCAGATGTTGGAGAGGATATTTTGCCAACATGGACTCCCAGAGACCATCGTATCAGACAATGGCACACAGTTCACGTCACGTGAGTTTCAGAATTTTTGCACGCTTAATGCCATTTGCCATATACGCTCCCACCCTACCATCCCCAGTCCAACGGTCAGGCTGAACGCTTCGTAGATACTTTCAAGCGGGTGCTTCTCAAGTCACGGGGAGAGGGAACGTCGGAAGAGATCTTCCGAAAGTTCTTGGTTGTCTACAGAACCACTCCCAACTGTGCCACATCAAATCAGCTGTCTCCCGCAGAAGCACTCATGGGCCGAAAACTTCGGACAATGCACCACGCCATGCTGCCGAGAACCACAGCTTATCAAAAGACGCCACCGGCGAAGTGGGGTCAGCCGTGTACGCCAGAGATTACCGCGCGAATGATAAAACATGGAAACCTGGCCGCATCGTGAGCAATAAAGGAAGCGTCATGTTTGATGTTGCTGTTGGAAATGAGACTTGGTGGCGACACAAACAACAATTACGATCGAGAAGTACCTCCGAAGACTGCAGCAATGAAAGAGAGATTCTGCTCGACATACTTTTGGATACGTTCAACGTTCCAGTCAAAGCACCGAGTTCGGAGAGCGCAGCACATACAGCGACTCAACTGCAGAACATTGTCGACGGATCCCCCATACCCAGACGACGGTCCGGCCGCAAGAGAAAACCTTGAATCCCAAGAACCCCCGATACTAATACTCTAAAAAGGGGAGGTGTTGGGGTTGTCACATACCCCTAAAAACTATCCACTAACTGGAATGAGCATTTACCGTTTTTTTTGTAAAGCCGAATTCCTTTGATGTACCAGCAATTTTTCAACCTCTGGCGCCGACTCACATACTGGACGCTAGTACGCTTGTTTTTTTGACCCGATGGCTTGACGAGCTATAAAAACGCAAGAGCTGCATTTTGTACTTTGACTTCGGCTTTTTGGCACTTTGCACCTCGACACTCGGAACTTCGGGCTGAGACAATAAACGCTGTTTTCGGGAGACCAGTGTTTTTCCTTCATAGTCGGCTCTGGGGGAATCGGCTCTTCGGTGTAAAACAGTGCGTACCATATCACTGCGTAGCAGGAATCGTTCCAGCTCAATTGCATCTACTCTGTCGCTCCGCGATATAACACAAACCCTGACTTGAACCGAGATCTGGGACTAAGGCATCGACAGTTCGTTCACATACTTCGTCAGTACACCACCGCGTTTCAGCAACTGTAAGATTGTAGATCGATTCGTTGAGTCCGACGCATATCTATAGTCGAGAAATACGACACTTGTCGGCCAGCGGTGCACATGACGCTGCTCTGGACTTTGACGAATAGTAAAAATGTCATCTATACATCCCTACCCACGACGAAACCTTACCTGCCCCTCCCTAATGTGTACCTCACGGGTTGCAATAAGTCGACGAAGCCTAATAAACGCCATAACTCTAGTAATGACTGGAGTCAAACCAATTCCCCTGAGGTTTTCTTAAGATCCTATGATAGCTTTCTTGAATGTGGAAACTGCTATCGAGTGACCTCACCATGGAGTGGTGGTCACTGTTGTCCACACAAGTTGAGGCAGCTGAGTCAAGCGTCTACTAACGCCTCTCCACCTTCATTGAAGAGTGCCGTCAAGAGGTCATTTGTGCCAGCAGTCCTATTAGGATTGAGAGTCAAAATGCAATTGTGAACCTCAGTCCCAATGGATGGTGCTAAATCTGCCGACCAGGTTGCTACATTACAAGTATGTGGCGGCAACATAGTAGAAGCAGGAGGCCAACAAAATTGATCTTTGGTGTTCCGCCCACCACCCTAACCTATTGTAGGTGAGTATGATGTCTGTCTTGCCGATGGATTCACTGACAGATGGTCGCCTGGGTCCATTAGCAAGGATAAGCTTGAAGAGTCTGCTGATTCTTCCTAAAACAAAGAGCGGTCTCCATTTCCTTAATCTTTTCCGTTAGCCAAGCCTCGTGATCAGCGTTTAGGCTGCGTTTCTGTTACTTACGGATATCTCTGCTAAACTTGTTATGTGGATTGCCAAAAGGAATGTTCCATTTGGCTACTAACAGCTTCAGGGATTTCTACGAGATCCAATGTTTGTTCAACCCACGGACCCCCGTGCCGCATGCTACAGTATCTGCTTCACGACTGGCTTGTGAGCTCTGAGCCCGTCAGACACTAGGACCTTCGAGGCGATAATGGCTAAGCCTGCTTTTTAGGCTATTTTGGTACTTATTCTTTACCGACAGTATGATCAGTTTTTCAACAGCCCGCTGTTGCTTTCGATGGGATCGTTGTCCAACGAGAGTAAGGGCAAAATGGCATTGTACAGACGAATGATCTGTATGCGGTTGTGTGCTCCGATGTGAACGACGGTCCTGAATAGAATCTTTCACCTGTAATCAACAGCTACGTGGTCCGAGACCAGGCGTGATTCGGAGAAGGAGGTTGCCAAGTATAACAATGACGTGTACGATGTCTAAAACTAGTGCTGGCTGAAAACAGCTTATGCTCAACAAAGCTGTAACAGTCGCCCGCTGATATCTGTGCGGTTTGATAGTATCCCAAACCTGCCACTTTAGCGAGACTTGCCCTCACCAAGGTGGCTGACCTGGGCGTTCATACCTCCGGCCAGAATGACTGTACCGGAACCATGCGTCGACCGAAGGAGAGCGGTCAGATCAGAGCAAAACGCGTCCTTGACGCCGACGTCACTACAGTTAGTTGGAGCATGAGCAGACACAGCAGAAAGACCTCTGAAAGTTTTGCTTCTAGAACTGGCCTTAGTATGACCAGCCAAGTGAACGGTACAAAGTCTACTCTTAACAGGAATCCAGTCTACTAATGTGGCTGCAACCGTCGTGCTGGAGACCATACCTATTCCAATCTGACAGGTAGCGGCAGTCGTGAGGTTACCCGAAGTGTATAATTAGTATCGGACAGGCAGTGCTGATGCTGTTAGTTCCGTGCGTCTAATGTTGTCATGGTTTCTTGTCTCCTAACTAGAGCGGACACCAACAATCAATGGGTCTAGCGTTTATGCGATAGCGGCCTGTTGACCTGTCTGTTCTAGAGTGCGACTGTTGGGAGCATCTCTCTTAATTCGCATTATAAGTCTAAGCAAAGGACGAGATGGACTTGAGGCTGGATGTCGCCTATACAGTGTTGCTATGATTATCTGTCTCTTTTGGGATCAGCAGAGTGATCGCCATAAATGGGTGTCGAGAGGGACATGAGGGCCAAGTTTGAAAGGACAGTGGGGTAGAGGTCAACGGTAGCATATTTTCGCCTATCCATCCTGCATCATCATCATCATCATAGACAGCAATACATCAGTGGTTCACACTAATGCTTAACTGCCACACAACCATGAAGAAATAGCAAACCCTATATAGAAAGAGAGAACGACAAAGAAGGGGACGGGAAGGGACCTAACTACTGAAAATGACTACGTCCCTATTCAAACGTTCAGCATCAAGGTGCCTACACCTTGCAAACAACACAACCGAGCTGCAAGTGAGAGTAAGGCGTCATCAGCGAGACAGCTTCCTTACGGCTTTCACTGCACCGCGTCATTAAATGCACTCACTTCACA
>QNGE01004804.1:0-18584 GCA_008508345.1 Paragonimus westermani | reverse complement strand
GAGTGTAACTGCTTTTCGTCTGACTGCTCCCCTTTGGCCTGTCTGACAAGGTTGCACCTGGAAGGACCGGAGTCCTAGTCAGCATAGCCCGCCGGATCAAAACAGTACACAAGCCCGACCACCACGTCAAGGTAGCAGTATAGGTCGGGTAATGGATGGTACAGAAGAGCGTTACCGGAGTTGTGGTTGCCGACCTTAAAGTGTATTGATATATTTGTCCCTGTTCGAAGGGTTACGAATGCGACATCCTTTCATGTCCTCAAAACTTGTTAACGTGCAGGCTGACAACCGATGACCGATGTTTCCCGACTGATTGCAGAGACATATGCAACTCTTTAGTGTCTCCTAAAATTTCGCTCGATGGCTTATTCCGAAGTTGAATGCACCTCCTCAGAACTAACCGAACTCGTAATAATAATGCAGTGGCGCAACATATTTAGTTGGCCGTTGACCATCCAGCGTTATAGAAACTTGTGCATCCAACAGTTTGAGTCTGACAAGTAGTTCATTACTGACGTTTTTAGGATTAACGCATCAGGTGATCAGTACGCACAGTTGATGTGCGACCGGGTCGGACGCATTCCCCCCCCTCTTCTCATCTCTAACCTGTTGTCCTCCAGGATTCTTAGCAGACGGTCGAAACTTTGTCCCTCAGTAAAACAGAGATTGTACTCACAACATTCATAACAAACAGGAGCAACAACACTTCACAAGAATAAACTGTTTTTATCATCACCTGACAAATAAAACGTGCTCAAAATGTCCGCATTCCCGCGGTTACAAATTGGTGTGCGCCTCAACCAAGAAGCAGGAACTTCCTCAAGCGTTCGTAGCAGAACTAGCCTTAAGTGCCTCTCTGTCTCTTGTTTCAATTGTTTTCGGATTATTTTGATGCACTTTACACTTCAAATGGCCTCATGCAAAGAAAAATGGACTTAGATGTAACGGCTGAGGAGGCCACATCAGTATCCCTCCTCTTCTAATCCGACTTCCTAAAAACGGGACATCTAGTTAGTTGCGAGCCGTTTTTGCACAGTGACCAGGAGCGTCATCTTTCCGGAACCACATCATGTGCCGCTCGACCTACGATTATGGTATTCTAACATCTGTTGATCGGATCGTCGTGAATCCGTTGCATATATTCAGATAACAGATAATCTACCTATCATTATTTCTGTGAAAGGACGTTCAGGTGATACTCACAACCATAATAGCACGTTGATTGCGGGCTTTTCATCCGTTACGGTTTTCGACAGATCTGTAGTACTTTTCACCTGCACAGTGATTTGCGAAAAATATGCTGAACTCGTTGAACCTGTTCTATTCTGCAAAGTGATGTTCCAGATGCGAAATGCTAAATATACTTCGAGGTTCGTCTTTGAGGTTCTTGCTTTGAACTGGGTGCTGCTTGTATCGGTTGCTTCCGATCTCTTTAACTAGTCACCAACATGAACTTTGAGATACTTATTCTGGTTTCCCTGACCGGTGCATGTCATGAGCATTATCAGTGAACCTACGTCGCTTAGTGCATGTTTGGCACTCTATGTAGTCTTCTGTCTGCGCATCATTTTTTTGAACAATATTTAGGCTTAGACCTAGCTAATTCCGACTAGCTCTTGCTCATTGCTTCCGTTCACGGCCGCTTCATAGTTGTTGAAACCTGAGCCATTCCGTCCGGCCTCTTTCAACCTACCATCGAAGAGACCTAACGCCATCTTACAGCCTACAAGAGTGTGGCCTACGCTCGTCACACAACATTTGAATCTCATGTCCTCTCTCCGAACACATTCGAACCTCAAGAATTCTCCCACGTTACTCATCCTGAATAGTTATCTACTGTGCTCAGATTGTGGTCTGTTGTAGTTGTGACCATTTTGCATATCAGTGCTTGTTGTCAATGTTTACTTTCATGGAGGCTTTCAAATTTATACTTGTCGGACGGCATGATTTCTACTGCTTACTGAAGGCTTCAGCAATTTCACCTTAGTTCGCTCTTTTGTAATATCACTGGGATTTCGGTGTTCTGTTTAATGTGACGTGTGCCAGTAGGCGGTCTCCGAAGCACTGACTTAGCCGCTGATCTCACTCGTAGATTATGTTCGTAATCGACCCAGTGTACTGGGTGTGTCTAAAGTTGTAAATCGTTATTCGTATTAAAGTGCGTTGGTGTGATTATTACTGCCATTATTGCTATTAGAAAATGGTGATGTTGAGAAGTGACGTTAACTGGGCTGTCTCTCTGTGAGGATAAGTACAAGCAACATCAGTACCAACTGTTCATCCGCAATCATATCAGTCACATGTGGGACATCTGGTGTGCTATGGAACTTAAGGCACATCATACGCCTAGGTAAACCATCCTCGTCCGCGGGTAAACGGATAGGCTAGCTCAGAGCCACCGGGTGCGTCCCAGGATGCCGATTGTAGAACGGCCTTCCACGTGAGGACCAACTGAGAAAGAGATGGGGTCTTCCTGGCGAATAAACAGTTGTGGACGACCGGTACTACTATCAGGGCGTGGTGGATTTACGGATGACAACCTGGTCTCCCATAGCATGCCACAAACTCTTTGACGGTACTAGGAGATGGCATATGTTACTCCGCTACAAAAGGGTCTCAGTTGCCCAAACGGGTGCACATGGATTCCTGGACAGCATGCTGTCCGTTTGGCGTGCTACCCGTATGACGTGACGACACCTTTAATCTCTGCTAACGATGGGCAAACTCCGAGGGAAGCGTACGAGCCAACTCAGTGGCCACCAGCTCCCACGGGTACGCAAGGTGTGCCGCGTACACTGAATGGCTGGACTCCATTCAGAGGACTTACCAACCAATTTGGTCACCGGCCCTTGGCAACTAGAAGCACTCTTCTCAACAAACATGTCGATCCTGTAGCCCCTGACTGGACAAATCTATTACATCAGACTCGCCTTCGTTGGTGAATCCCCGAAATGATACGCTGTTTCTTTTAGCAACCGCTTACAGGGTGCATTGGGTATCCTGGGTGATTGGACTCTATCCGAGGGGTATATGACCCGAACCATTATTGGTCGCCGACCCGAACCGTGAACTCCGTGCTTCGCCCCACTGCCTTGTGGGTTAGGTTTCTTTTGAACCAAAGGTTCCGGGTAGGGCTCCTCAAACCAACCCTCTTCTTCGGCCTGGGCAACCGAGGAGTGTTCTGCCCTCACGACTATGGATTTGTATGTTGACTATAAATTTTGTCTTGTCTTCCTGTCACGCCTTTCTGGCCGAGGTGTCGACGGTCACCATTGCTTCTATGCCACATTTCACTGCACCAAACCAGTTCATCCCCCTTCCTCTCCCTTTGCCAACCAATGCTATATTTGGTGACTCCCAGTCCTATTTTCGCGTACTCATTTGCCGCTCGCGACAGAATTCATAGCCGGAACGGTAGTGTGCCAGACTCCGAGGTTCCTTTGTCTGAGGAACAGAAGCCTCTACTTGCCACACACACACACACCCGAACACCATTTAAGCTTGTCATCTTTAATGTTCGAACACTAACGCGAATAGATCAGCAAACAGCTCTTGCACTTACTTTGGAGACCCTCGCCATCAATATCTGTTGTGTTGCTGAAACACGGCTTCAAGATTCTGCCTCAGTGCCACCTCTTCAATTTCTGTCAGCAGCTTCATCATGCGGATACAATGTGCGCTTGTCCGGAGACCCTGTGACTCAAGCCACTGGTCAAGCAGGTGTTAAAATTGTTCCGTGCGCATACGCAGCGAAGGCGCTGCCTATCGACAGTCGGCCCTGTGCTTTCGGACTACAGAGTACGGTCAAATCACCGAGAGACGCCTATCACAAACGCTGCTCGTTTGTTGTTGCGGTATTTGTCCCCACAGACTGCAGTCCACACCCAATCAAGGAAGATTTTTATCATCAGTTCACTAACCTTCTACACACCCCGCGATGCATAGGCATTCTCGTACTGGCTAGGGACCGGAACGCTCTAGTGGGCAGATTTAGCACTGACGAGGGTGACATAGGTGGCCCGCACTCTTACGACACTCGTCGATCAGACAACGGTGAGCGTTTGTTGCAGCCCTGCGATGATAACGGTCCGTTACTGGCAGGCGCTAATTTTCGGCATTCAAGACGTCAATGCGCCACCTGGCTACCTACATCAGCGAGTAAGTAATGAACACAGATTAACCATACGGTCATCAAATATCAGTAGTGTGCCAGTTTCCGAGATTGTAAGTCAACATGAAGCACCTGCGTGGATTCCGATCCTACATTGTTATGTGTCAAGTTCGCTTCGCGTCTTAGTGAGAGGCCACTACGCAGTCAACCACAAATTGACGTATCCAAAGTAGCAAGGACACAGACGCTTTACGCTTACTGATGTGCGCTTGCCTCCAGCCCAGGTCCTCACCCGCCAGACGACATTAAAACACAATTGGCATATACACCGCATGAAATGCATAAGTGCGGTACTACTACTACTACTACTCTTCTAGCTGTCAACCTATACGATCGCTGGAACTTCTCGACGCTCGTCGGAATATTCACTCCAGCACTGAATACAACCCGACCCGCAGTGTTACTTGCCTGGAGCTCCGGAAGCAAACACGAAAGGATCGCAAGGCCTGGTGGACACAATGCGCTATCGAGATGGAACAAGCCGTCGTTACCGGGAACTTTCGGAGAATTTCCCATCTCATCCGACCAACTGATAGCAAGAAGTCAGGTATGAGCGAGGTAATCTGCGAAGCCAATGGTGAGCTTATTTATAACCTGCAATGCCGCTTAGGACGCTGGACTGGACATTTCCAACAGTAGTCCAACTGGCCACCCACCCCACTGGCTACGCCTTCAGGCCCTGCATACACTCATTGGTTTGGTGATTTTTCGCCGAACACAGAAACAAGTCTTGCTCGAGACTAAGTTTCTGAAACGTCACAAGGCTCCCTGTCTACACAAACCTCCTCCTGTTCGTTTTGTAGATGGATGCTCAGTGTTAATTAAAAAGCTGACGGCTCTGCTACGGAAATTGTAGGTCAGTGAAGTTGTTCCAAATGTCTAGGATTTGGAAAACATCGTCCTCATTTTCACAAAGGGCTGACGCAATCCGTTTACAAATTACCGAGAGATTAGACTGATTCCAATTGTGTCAAGATTGTTGTTACAACTGCTTTAGAAGGGAAGGCAAGAACGAACACAAAGATCGCGAGCATGCTCGCGATCGAGGGACTGCAGTTCCTCGATCATGAACGAAATGCAACGATATCTCAAAACGACACGACATTCAAAACGCAAGTAACCGGACCCAACTCTTGCATTCTAGAACCCCCTATCAAGAAAATAAAAACACAGCCTTCAAGCGAGCATTATTTGCTGCTCAGCCTGAAGGCAAAACAGGGATGCACAGCGGCTGTATTGATTGGTTTTCGGCGGCCTTGGTTCTTGCCACTCAATTGACCAATCGGAGGCAAGCACGAAACTCGAATTTCCGAGAATGTTAGCAGGCATTCAAATCCCCCAAGTAGGGAAATCCATTCCCTTTGGCAAATATAACTGATTCGTGGGAATAAGTACCTTTTCCTAACGTTTACTCTTTGGGTCATTGCTGGTACCGCCGTCGATCTATTAAGTGGGGTGCGACCACGTTGTCCAGCCTCCTCCTTCCTATTCAACTCTTCAGTAAGAGATCGTAGTGTGCTCCTTGAGAAACTTGTAACATGGTGGTGTGGAGTTACTTCTCGGCGTTCGACTTCGAGACGTAGACGCTGGAGACGACATCGCTGCAATTTGTGAGGTCTCACGGGGAGGCTACAACCTCTAAGACAGAGTAGACGCTTCAGTTCTTCAGTTTCATGTGGACTTTGCGCTGACTAGATACAAGGTGCTGTTGAAAGATTGGTAGGATTCCGCGCCGGCTCTCATCTTTGATGGTGAGTAGTTGGAAATGGTCGAAAAAGTTGGTGTACCTTGGGGGTTGTATCAGCGCTAACGGAATGTTTATTAAGATCACAGATCGCGTAACAAATATTCAGATGGCGTTTGCCAATGTACGCTGCCTGATGCGTCAGGATGAACTCAGTCTTTCTGTGAAAGACCGTAAGGGCAGTCTTATTGTACGGTTCGGAAACCTGGTCGATTCGCATGGATGATGTTTTTGGTGTCTCCGAAGCAATAGCGGCGTGTGTTCGGAGCACTGTGTTTACGGCGACGAAGTTTGCCGACGTGTTTTCGAAACGGATAAACTCTGTGGACCTTTGGGCATGCTAATCTCATCTCACAGGCTTCGTTAGCGTGGTCACATCTCAGGACTGCCGACTCCACGTCTGTCGCATCGTGGTATGCTTGCAAGTGTTGGATTTGGCTAGAAGATGCAGCCTGACCAACCCGTGCAACCTGGTAGTACGCAATCGGTTGACAGTTTAGCAGTCGGTATCTTCGAATTCGTTCACTACCCGTGCGCGACCGTCACCTCCGACTCTTGGCTTCGCCGGTAGGATGACCTATTTCCTATCAAATTCCGCCAGTCAGTACGAATCCCGTAGTGTTCAACTTCTCGTCCGCAGACTTATCCCAGCGGAGTGAGAGCGGTACCAGCCCGCACAAAATCATCTTCGACGAGACGGTCAACACCCTGTTGCAGGTGTTCGGTGACCAGTCGCCTTGTGCCTTGATCGCTTGTGCTATCACTAACTAAAGCCGACCCAGCTAGACTCTGATTACCTCGTCACCGGCGCTGACATTATGGATCGTAGGTGCCAGTGGTTTCAGCCGTCCTTCTTCGCAGAGACTAAGTTCAACTGCCTCATATTTGTCTGCAGCCTCCATTCCCCAAGTGATGCTGACCTCCGTGAACGGCTGCTGAGTCGGAACCAGCAAGATGAGTCATTCACTATTCACGACTCTGCCACTGAAGATCATCCACTGCTTAACCTAAAACATGATTTAGACTTGGTCGAAACCCTGCTGGGTTCTCAATTTCTGTCAACTTGGTCGCATGTCCCAGACGACGGCAACAACCTTCCGCCACAACCCGCTCAGTAACATCTAACCCCAGGGAGGCGCCGCTCTCTTCGTATTGGCATTGCGGCTTATGGCATTACACGTTGCCACAGGTTACTGCCTCTCCAAGCAGTACCGCCGTTGGCATTTCAGAAAAGTGGACCGCGAGGGGAGCTAGTATCAACAACGTAAGTCATGCAGTCAACGTGCATTCGCCAAGCGGTCGCACCAACCTCCGTCCAAACCTATCGCCATGTTCAGCAGCTTGCTTGTCTCATTCAACTTCAATGAACAGCGCTAGGCATTGATAAACAGATTGGGAATAACACAACGTTTCGAGCAAGTTGTAATACTCTACATTTCAACCATTTCGTGCTGGGCATTAGTTAGCGATAGCCGACATGGCGATCGCCGTGATTTCGGGAGTAAACTTACTAGTGACTTCTATATCTAAATGTCTCGTTTCTTGTTTCCTTGTCAGTTTTATTGTTTGTCCACTTACGTCCTTCATATAACTGGGGCCTGACTGGAGAGCGCTATAGAGGATATGGTCTTTAAGGACGCTCACCGGTAAGTCCCCCTTTATTACCCATTCGCAGATTTTCAAGATGCACCTCAGAACGGGGTCCAAATCCGAAGCACTCCCAACCAGCTTTATGTCATTTTTTGCAGGTAACGTGGGCTGTCTAGGTTGCCAGCTGAGTCGTTTGTGTTCACCGGGAAAAGTAAGGGTTGAATTTTTTGGTACGCCAATTAACGGAGAACCTTTGCGTGACAGTGCTTCTCTCATTCTCACGCAAACGAACTCCCGGCTAGAAATGTCCGGATCCGGCTACAAATTTTAGAGGATCTTCTAGGTTCTCGTAGCCCTCCACCAAATAACCTGTATTTGACAGAAATGGGGACATCCTGGAAACCAAGATAGCACGCCTTGACTAGTTCACTGTCCAGCTTCTGCGTGATTGTGTCTAAAAATATCATCTGGATTTACTCCATAAAAATCCACGTCAAGGACCTCTGAAAGATTCTCCTACACAGAGGATGCCACGGACCTACTTTTGAAACACGCATTCAAGGTTTCGCCGATGACAATTCAGGGCTACTAGGCAGCAATTTTCGACGACGGACTGATTAGCATTTTTGACGATGGGTAATATGGCAGAGTCCTTTCAGCTCCTCAGGACCACACACACGTTCTATGTCAGTTTGAGTATGCGACCAGCTAGCGACGCCAAATATTATTCCCAAGTAGCCCAATAGTTGTCTCCTCTAGTCGGTTATCAAACGTGAACCACGTCTTCACTACACATAATATCAGGCTTCTTTGAATCGATAAGCTGTCACAATTCCTGCGTGTTGGTCTTAGGGGAATAACGTAAGTTAACACACCACCAGCTAAATATGTGTACCTGCGTACTCTTATCTGAGGGTGGTGTCAGCCCTTGGACGAGTAACAGATACTGCCTGGGCTGTTTCGGTTCTATCGAGGTCGGTTGTACTGGGTTTTTTGACTGTGTGAAAGTGGTGAGTTACTGATGACCTCTGGTATCGCCGTTATTTTGGTCACACTCGTCGTCCTAGAAAGTATACCAATAACAGACGTCTCATGCTCAGACCTTGTTCTGTCTGCCTGAAGTCAGATCTCGGTTAGGAATTTCCTATTTTGCCTTTGCTGTTGGAGTGACCTGGATAATAGTACTTTGTGTAGACCAGGTTTCCGACGGGAAATTCTCGTGGGGATAGCTGCTGCTTACCTTCTGGAAGATCTTCCACTAGCAACGTTATGTCCGACCTCGTCCTCAGTTGCTGCCCATGAGAGATTCTGTGGGTGAGGGTTCATTGGGAATCGCTTGATTCAGGGTGCCTCTGTAAGTGAGCAACTTCTGTAGTACTTCTTCAGTCGGTTCTTCACCGCGAGGCTTAATAATTTTTCTCTTGAATGCGTCGACGAAGAATTGCACTCGACCGGTGTAAAAATCCATTTCTTTTGATAAGTGTGACGAATTCTAGGAGACTAGCCTTTCCTCAAATGTTGCAGTGACCCTATTTTTTACCGCCAACTACGCTAGAGCTACGACTGCCACACACACTCTTTGTTTCCAATTTCGCATGCGCTTAATCATTTGCTTGAACGATCATGGTTACCGGCAGGCACTCTGAACACTCGAACGTACGACTCCGCTGCTTGCTCGCTTGTCGTTCCGTTATGTTAACCTTTTGTCTTGTTATCCCCTCGCTCTCAACTCGACTTAGCGCGTCTACAATATGTTCCGTGTTTACTCTGCGTTATTCCTAACCGGTCGATCTTCGTCTGCTCTACCCTAAAACTGGTGAGCCCTTTCATGTTATCTATCTCAGAGTACACCTGTGTTCCGTTTTTACCTCTCACATAACTTTTAATGCGCGTATAGTGTGTATATAGTGTATATCAATGCGTGAATTTATATATCCTTCCGCATTCACTCAACCGTTATGAACGCTGAGGAGGTTCAGTCCAGATTTCCGCCTTCCGTGTCGTTGGTAATGTTGGCTGTTCCTGCTTTTGGGTGTGTTAACCCAATGCTGCCGTTCGCCGTGTTGGAAATTGTTATGTGTATGCATACATCTTTGCGAGGCCAGAACGTTCACCTCGTATTGGATTGGCCACCAACACTCGCGTGGTACATCGCGACTATGATTGGTTTAATTCTAACTCGTTCACTGATTTAATGTCCTTCGTGTACGCCTACTGGGCAGATTGCATATATACTAGTTCACGCTGACTTCCCCTGTCTTGCGTCCTGACTTACGATACAACATGAGGCGTCGCCTGTACTGTTTACTTCGATGAATGCACCGGCAACACTTTGATGGATTCGGCAGTATTTCGAACGCCAGATTCGTGGGTTACTTGGAAAATGACATTTACCGATTACATGGATTTGCTCACTAAACTGATGCTCCTCCGCAATCAGCGGAAAACTGAACGACAAAGACAGTTGGACGTTCGTTCTCTGCGCCAAAAAACCACCTTGGAGGAGGCTTCAAATATTGTTGACGAAATACTTGGGGCGGTTACCGACGTATACGCCCCCAGGTTTGCTTTTTCCCGCATCACTCAGCAAACTGAAGAAATGCTGGAAGGATTCATGTCTCGACTTATAAAAACCATCCGACCGTGTGAGAACTCTAAAATACATACTAAGAAACTTGAATATTGCATGCTCATACGACAATTTATCTTTGGGGTACGAAATAAAAATAGTCGTGAAGCTCTTTTGACTAAGGACGCATCCAAATTATCTTGGGGGTGGGCCTGTGAAACGGCCCGTATTGAAGAGCAAGTTCAATCACAATGTGAATTGGTCCCGAAGTCGCCACATTCGGTTTCAATGTTCAAAATTTGAAGCCATCAGCTGCATTCCAACCTCTTGGCAAATGTTTCCGGTTTGGATCAACATCACACGGAGCGAGTAATCTGGAATGCCCAGCAAGAACTGCTAACTGTTCGAGTTGTTCTAAGACTGGTCAGTTTTCAAAAGTCTGCCGTACGCACTCGGTACATGCACTAGAGGGAGGTGCGCTTGCTGTTCCAGAAGGACTTCCTACAGCAGGAACAATTTATGCCTTAAATCCTGACAAATATACTGCTGCTCCCATGTCTATTAAAGAACCACGATCACCCCGTCCAGATGCCCGGAGGATTCATTTTCTATCTCCAGCCTTAAGACTGCCTCTTGAAATGGAACTGGATTCTGCATCTCCGTTAACTGTAAACCCCCATTCGGTTCAAGAACGTTATTCCAAACATACACTTGTGCACCCAACGGTTTACAAACTGACAACTACTCCAATACACCAAAATAAATGAGGGGATTTATATTACCCTGAATGTGTGTTGAATTTCCTCCACCTGCGTCTGTGGTCTGTGTATATATGTAACACGAAGAGAAAACCATGTTTAGCTCGTAACACTATGGTTGCTCTGAACCTGGTACCTTCTATTAAACGTATGATAACGGCTTCTGTTGAGGTGCCATTATTGTACCACAAATACCCGCAATCATTTGCTGATTCAACTGGTCGTGCAACCAACGTGGCCCACCAAATTCGTCTAAAGTCGGATGCAAAACCGTCATCCATTTTACAGCAACGACCAATACTCCTTACAAAGAGGAAAGCTGCTATTAATCTGATGCTTCGAGATAGCATAATTAGGCCAATAACATGCTCGGTTTGGGTACATCCACTGGTGGCGGTTTGCAAGAAAGACGGTAGCGTTCGCTTATGCACAGATCTTCGAGCACCTATAGAATAGAATGTGGTTGGAAGATTCATTTTGCCTGATCACGGTGAACTGTCAGTTCAACTTGCCGGAGCAGAATTTTTCCCAAAATTGGAAATCAAAATTGCTTTCGTTCCGGATCTCTTACTGCTTTTCTCACCACAAAAGTTTTATTCTAGTATAAAGTTTCACCAATGGGTTTAAGTTCGGCTTCATCAGCTCAGCAAAGATTCATGACTCAATCTTTACCTTCATGCCGAGATTCTATGGTTTACATGGATGATATGTGTGTTTTGGGCAAATCTAAGGAAGAACATGATTTTAATCTTCATTCTGTGCTAAATCGTTGGATTTGTGTTTGAACATAAACCAGTGTGTATTCTCTGTGACTGAATTATCATTTCCTGGGCATATTATATCTGATGAAGGAGTTTGCTCTAACGTGAAAAACATTTAGGCCATCGCGAATGCTCTAGAACCCACGAATCTGTTTAAACTCAATCGTTACCCTGGACTATGCCTACACTACTCAAGCGATCTCTCGAATTTCGCTACCGTGGTCGAGCCACTGCGACTACTCACGAGATCCAATATTCCCTTCGAGTTGTCTGACACTCAGAGAGATGCCTTTTCACGCGTGAAACAGATGATTGTACCCGTTCACTTCGTCAGTATCTTTCACGAATCATGTAGTATGTTCGTTCCAACAGATGCCTCCGATGTTGATCTCGGAGCTGTTCTTTCTCAAGTGGAACAATGACAGGAAAAGATCATCGCATAAGCATCACGAACACACTCTGGTACGGAATGTGAATATTCAGCCGGCGGAAAAGAAGCTTTTAGCCTGTGTCTGAGCCTGTGAGAAGTGGCATATGTATCTCTTCGGAAGACACTAACAACTGATCACGCAGCGTTCATGACACTTCTCAGTCAAGGAACTATAGACCACTGACCATTGTGAATCAGTCGGTGGTATGCCAGACTATTGAATTACCACTCCCGAATTAAATGTGGACGTCGTTCAGAAAATCAAATAGCTGATACATTTACCCACCTACCTTCGCCTATACAAACTGGTACAGACAAATAAATTCGAACTGGTGGCTGCCATTGATGATTTGGAAATTCATGCGGTAACCAGAGAGTGACATTAAGACAGCATACACAAATGGGCGGTGAGCAGCAACAACCGAAACAATACATTTCTATCGGATGAATTATTGTGGAAAATATCACTCACGATCTGAAATGCTTTCACCCCTTGTGAGAGGAGCTTTCTGTGATAGAAGTCTGCATAATGCGTAGATCACGGCTCGTCCCACCATATAGTTTTAAACGTGAGATTATGCTGTGTACTCATGAGGGACATCTTGAAATTACACGGACTATCCGTCGTGTCAGTGAATGGTATTTGTGGCGACGAATGTTCTCGTCAATCAGGGCTCTTGTCAACATCCTGATAAATCAATCAGACCTACAGCTGTTCCTGTGCAGCTAGTGGAATGTGCTATGCGCCCGTGGGCAAGGTTTGTTATCGATATTATGGGACCTTTCGCAACAGCTCCTTGAAATGAACGCAACATACTGGTCAACAATTGCTACTACAGCAAATAGCCTTGAGCACACAATTGTGGAGATGTCACGTCAACCACAGTATTTCATTGAGTGAAACACCTTATGGTGTAACGTTTGTTTTGCACTCTGAAGGAGTGTATACGGGCATCACAATTACAAGGGGAAACATGGAAAGAGTCTGTGCTTTAAACGTTATTCACTTATCTCACAAGCCACCATAGAGCGATCAGAAGAACAACTGCTAAACTTATGCTCAACTCAACGCAGCCAGCCAACCTACAAATGAAGACAAACATACCGAGCCGCTTCGGAGGGGTCTTAATAAAAGACCTACGCCAAGTCATCAAAAGCTCTGACATCCGGAACATTTGTCTGCCTAAAGAATCAGTCACACGACAAAGGGCGGACAAGGGCGTGCTCTCGGACCGGGCACATATGAGTTGGAGAACAGCCAGAAGGTCAATCAACGTCAATTATCTACTGAACGACTAAGCCGGGGAGTCGGTTTACATTCACGTACGAAGCAACCCGTTGCAAACCTCTCAAATCCCTGTCGCTCCTCAGGGGCGCCGAAATCGGTCGACTGTTTTACCTACGCCCAGTTTGAAGCCGGCCAAAAGAGAGTGTGCTGTTGTGTGTGTATTAAAATCCTTTACGAAGCGAGAACATTCACCTCGTGTCGGATTGGTCACTAACGCTCGCGTGGTACATCGCGACTACGACTGTTTCAATTCTAACTCGTCCACTGATTTATGTCCTTTGTGTACGCCTACTTGGCATATTGCGTTCACACCAGCTCACAGTCGACACCCCCAGCCTTACATTTGGACCTACGCTACAACAGAAATAGAGTTTATCCACCGGGGCAGAACAGATGATTCAGTCAAGTCCTCACATCTTATATCACGCCTTCCCTTAGGTATGCTGAATCTGCTTAGTGATATTTTACTAGGATCTTCAGCCGATATTTATAAATCGGCCAAGCCAACGATTATTAAAGAAATACAACTGCCGGATCTGCGTTTGAACGGTAAACCGTAAATATATCTGTAACCTTTAAGGCAAAAACAGTTTTTGGGTTAATGCATTTGTCATAATTTTGTGACGTTTTTCGGCTCGTGAAGTGGCTGAATTCTGTTGGTGGGGATGTTTTGTTTCAATCTTCCAAGTGTGTAATCAGAGAATGCACAACAGTTCAATGGCACAATGTTCAGTGGAAAGAAAACTCGAAGTTGCATTTCACGTTATTTCGGAGAATTGATGGTCGTGCACAATAAAGATTGATGTGGTCCAGGAGACATGCTTTTCTTGAATTTTGAGTGTAATTAGACAGGAAGCCGTGGTTATATTTTTGTTGATTAAACCGTCGTTAGGTCATGAGAACTGAGTTTTTACGGAGGTGCCAATGCAAGATACACCAGTAAACATATTGCAACGTAGGAATACGTGTAAAAGCTGGGTGAATAAGCGATCTTTTCCTTCATATCGGGCGTGCTTATAGGCATATTATAACTGTCCACTGCTACCACGGTTCTATACTTTTAATGGGGGCAAGAAGTACGCCGAAATGCGGACAATGTGACCCGCTGAACGAACGACGTTGAGAAGTGCTTCTCTATTGAAGGATTGCGAAAGTTCCGGGCGATTGTCTTTGTTCACCAGTGAAGGTGAACAATACCCCACGCTCAGGTACTTATGGCTACTCCGTCCATCTCTCAGAATAAGGGTGGAAGCAAACCGTACCCCATGCCGAAACACATGACTGTTCCATCCATTTATCCTAGCTTACGAGTGAAGGCAAACCATACGGTTTGCTGAAACACGCTTAAACACAGGTGGGCGAGTGGAGTCACTGAGATCAAACACGTGGGGTAATCGACATAAATGATCTATTTGCAGTCTGTGGAAGACGATATATGCTAACTCCACCTTCCTTCAGCAGAGAATGCAGCCGTCGGGTTGCATGCGTTCTGGGTGTCCTTCCAGGTGACTGGAGCCGCTATCCCATTCGTCAGATGTGATATCCGCGTGAAAGCCTTGTACGCATATGTGAAGAAACTCACTTTCTTCGATTGTCCCCCAATGCTCAAACATCACCTTGAAAGCCGCGAGATAATCCATCTTCCGAAAATAAAATATCCCGTCACTGATTTGATAATTATTATTTGAATAATCTTATGTCTAGATATACATTATTTCGGTATCCGTTCACTAACAAGTAAGCAGATACAACGGCAGCCATACCAAGTGTCGATAATAACATACGATAAGGCCCTTTATAATTAACGGTCAGTTAGAACAACCAGCTGTGAGTCCGTGACGCTGATTCCGGCGGTTTCAATTCCTGCGCCATTCACCAGGGTAATAAGTTGGGGTGTGTCATAGTTTTTTCCTTCATGATAACTGAAGAAACCGCGGTTTACCAGCACTCAAGGCCGTCCGATAAAATGCGTCTGAACTAACTGCTGTAGCTGCTACAGTCGGGTGACGAAAAACCACTGGTTGGTTTCTCCTGAAATGCGACATGCAGCAGATGAATCACAGTCGCCAAAGTCCTTTTTGCAAGAGTTGTGGGTGTAACTGTCACCCGAGTACACACAGAGGCTATTACCCGTGTTACCTTCAAGTACCTTGAGTGGCCTAGCGGCTTCAGTCGACGCAATACAGAAACGATACCGAGGCACGGCGCGGTCAGCATTAGTTAGGCAGGTAGTTACCTCCAACAGTCCCGACGACAATTTGTTGGTCACAGGGGAGGACGAGATAAAAACTTGCGCAAAGTACTGGAATGTTGTAAACGCAAAACTTTAGAACGAAATGCCGAGATGGCTCAGTTGCAGTGTGAGCTGGAGGACGTTCGCGCCAGCATTCAGCATGCTGGGTCACCATCCAGAATCCCTCCAACACGTGCTCGATCACCGCCAGGACTAAAAATTCACGATGTTTCTTGGCACCATGAGACGTGCTTTGAAGACGCTGGAAGATGTCGATCAACGTGTGGCCGCCGTGATAACGAACGGTTAAGACTAACAAGCTGGTGGGTTTTAGCGACAACACCCACAGGCCAGGCAAACGGCAGCCGCCTTTTCTTCCAGCAAGATATGACCTCTGAAATGCAATTTGTTGTTCACACGGGGGCGAATGTTAGTGTCATCCAGCATTCGGCAACGGATGTGCCATCAGAATCTTGCAGTACACTCCTAGCTAGAAGCGGTACGCTTATTGGAAACTCCGGCTTCCAGCTGTTGGGGTTAAACTTTGGTTTTTGACGCGATTCCCGTTCGGATTCCTTTGTAACTGGTATTGTTGGTATTGATTCCCTTGACATTTTGGTTGACTGGTCGACGCACGTCGATCGACTCTGATCGATACCTCCACAAAACTCAGCGTTCGGCATAACACGACGCACGCGGCTGTAGTCAGTCCAGTGTTAGCCAATCCCCTAGGTTGCGAAAGCAATGGGAAATTCATATCCGAATTCCCTCAACTGGTCCATCTCATGAGCAAACTAACGGCTGTGACGACCGGCGTCGTGCGTCATATTGTCACACGGGGACAGCAAGTTTGAAGTCGTCCCCACCACCCAGCTTCCAATAGGCTCGAAATTGCCCAAACCGATTTTAAGTATATGTTACAACTCGGCATCATCCGTCCGTCTAATAATCCGTGAGCTTAACCGCTCCACATTGTGCCCAAAAAGACTGATGAGGACTAGCGCCCAAGTGGCGACTATCGAGCATTGAACAGCGCAACCAGCCCCTCAGGTATCCAATTTATCACATCCAGGGCTTGACGGCGAGTCTATCGGGTAAGCAAATATTCACAAAAATTAACCTAGTACGCACCTATAAGAAGATTCCTATAGCTACAGAAGGCATCCTAAAGACAGCGGTCATAATTCCGTCCGAAACGTCTGAATTTTCTACATATACGGTTTGATCTGGACAACGCCGCCCACATCGTTCAAAGAACTTCTCCGCTTCGATGGTTTAGTAAATTTTCACCGCAGCTTCGCCCCCCATAGTGCCCATCTGGTGCAACCGCTCGCCGACCTACTCAGAGATAAAGTGAGCTCATTTTTATTCACAACGTCTGCGAAAGTGACCTTCGCCAATATAACATCGCTGTCGCACAACCATCCGTCCGCTTCCTTGCCAATAACCGTAGACATCAGATCTAGCTGCAGGAGCGGTTCCGCGGTAGCAGCTCGGTGATGAATGGCGTCCATCGGCTCTTTACTCTAAACGCTTGCAACCAAGTGGGTCACCGTATAGCGCCTTCAGGAAAGATCTGGTAATGGCACATCTCGGCATCCGCCATTTTCGACGTTTTTGAAGGCAGGGGCCTTATCGACTTTACGGATCTTAAACCTCCGACGTACGCTCTAGACTCTGCAACCTACAGGTATTCCCCCAGAGAGACCAGGTACCTGGATTACATCGCTCAGTTCACGAGAGATAATCGTCACATTCCAGGCATTACAAACAGTCGCCGAAGATTTCTAGCGTGTCAGTGTTACAATGAGCATGGTAGACGGCTCAGTCGATCTGGCCGCTATCGTGGACGCAAAGGACAACGATCCGGCAAAGGAGCAGTTTTGTCGGTTCACCTCCCTCAAGATAGAAAGCGTGACCATGAGTTCATCTGAAGAGATAATAATTTGTGATGCTTCACAAGGCTTCAGTCTTCCAGTTATTCCACAGCAAGTCTCATCCAGGCATACGCTGAACAGCTAGAATGGTCACACAGCGCGCTGTCCAGCACAATGTCACTTGCGACTTCCGCACAGGCAGCAAAGCGTGTACACATTTCAAGCAGTCTGAAGTGCGTCGGCACACGCGTCCCCCAAGGGTAGAGGTTGTCAACTCCGAATAAGCGTTTTTCTCTAGTGCGTGTCGCCGTGGTTGGATCTTCGTCACCCTCAGACGGGTGTACATATGTTTCGACATGAGTGGACAAGTTTACAGGTAGTCCAGAAGCTATACCAATCCCACATTGCTCGTCGGACACCGTCGTGCGGGCGATCTCGGAACGTTTGATTTCTCGGTTCGGTTGCCCCGTTGTATTTACCACCGATCGCGGGTCATATCTCAACCTGCTCATCGTGTCACTGTAGTCGAATCCACTCAAAAGCTTACTAACCGGCAGCCAACGAGTTAGTTGAAGGCTTTCATTGGCGAGACCAACCAGCGCGGCACGAGGTTGTGTCATTGGTCTTGTTAGGTATCTGAGAAGGGCTGATGGCAGACCTACATTCTCCCTCTTCGAGTTAGTCTACGGGTGCTCTATAAATTTGCCCGGAGAGACCGTAGCATTACGTGCAAGGAGACTAACCAAATTCACGCGTTACGGCGAGCGGTTTGCCCATCATATGAGACGACTGCGTCGGATCCAACCGAGGGAACAGACGATGCCGACATACTAATAGCCTCGTCTGTCAACTTGTTCTCATATTTTGGTTCACGTGATTACTCATGGACGGCATTCACATCCGCCGTATACATGTCAGTTCCGCGTACCTACGCACCATGGTATGACATTCGTGTCGGATTACAGTGGTGAAAGCAAATTCGTGTCGGTCAATTGGGACATCAGAGATGGAATCCGACACGCCACCCGCAAAATATCCTCCGGTCAATATATTGTCTAACGTTTCTAGAGATACGGTTTCGGTATTGATATGCACGACGAGCTCGGCATTTAGGTTGCAGACGTTTCATCACCGAGCGAGGTGACATCATCAGTGCGTAAGTG
>QNGE01004803.1:0-54594 GCA_008508345.1 Paragonimus westermani | reverse complement strand
CCAAAAGGTCATCGAGATGCGCAAGCCGTCACAACACGCCAAGGTCCAGTCTTTCCGTGACGGCACTTGTATGTGCTGTACCGTTCGTAACAAACTGGTTATCACTAACAGCTCTCAAATATCTCCTAGATGAACTACCCCTATTTGCGTATTATCAACTTTACACCAGTTCGCTTAACTCTGTTCCAGGCTGCTGCATAATTAGAAGCTCTGTTGTGGAGGAAGTCCGATTCGTACTAATGATATATGGGTTTGTCAGCAATCGGTCATGAAACCTCTGAAAGCAAACATCCTATTTATTTCTATTTCTATCCAACATTGAATCCTTTAACCAGCTTTATAAATTAACATTTATCGAAGTTGCGCGATTCCTTTCTGCGTGCACCACCTCGAAGCATCAGAGGCATCGAAAATGGCCCATACACAGAATCAGAGGAAAAGATGTTTTTTTGACAGTGTAATTTGCGAGGTTTATTCTAGGTAACTGTACACCAGAGAAGTTCCAGCTAGCAGATTTTCCCATTGATCCACCGTTTGACCAAGCTGTTGGTCAACTAAATCTCGATTGTGATTGGTCCGTTAAGTTAACGTCAGTAAAGCCAATGAGACTATGGACAGGTTTCACGTGCCTGTCACCAGAGGCGCATATCATTTGCGATTGGACAATCTAGAATAGGTACACAATTTGCCCAGTTCGTTCCTATTCACTCACCAGCTAACGCGTAAACAAGTTTATTTCACGAAACAAACATGGTTGATTTGGACTGTATTGTAAAAATTGGAAGATGACTACGGTTAAACACGACATTGTTGATTGTAAACAGAGAAATGACTCATAAATTTGCCTCACCAGCAAATAAGAAGGCACCGCAATTTTTCATACCCGCCACATACAAAAGTCTGCAAGGTACGCCAAATCAACCTGCAAAAGTTACAGTTTCCGTCCCAGGGTCAACTCCTGTAGCCCTTGTCCCGCCATGTACAGCAAACCATATCCATGTTGCGGATCGACAGAACTCTGTAGTGGGTCAGACGAACAGAGGAATTACTGTGAATAATACTGGTCTAAAAGTAGGAACTGACGTCTCGAAACCTGGCAGCTCCATTCAGTCAAGTTATTTGCTCGCTTCCCCAAGTGGTGTGCTGGATTTATCTCATTACAATTATGTGCCAGTGGCGAATAAAGTCACCGTGAAAGCAGCAGCAAAACCGCCCAACGGTGAACTCACAAGTCAGTTGCAGATAGATGAAGCAGACCTTGGAGCTTGTAGTCAGGGTGATGCACAAGATTCACGAATAGAAAAAGAGAAAAAACGACGACGCTTCCGGAGACCCAGAAGAAACAGCAAACTAGACCGTCTGATAAGGTTTCTAGAAGACAAGCGCGTTGCTGATGACGATAACGGTGGAGAACTGGAAGATCTACAAATGCCAAGGTTACGAAAAGTGCTGAATATCATTTTTGTCACACTGGGAGTATGTTTCTTGTTGGCTGTCATTATTGTTATATTGTATACAACTATTGCCACGTAAGTTCACTGTTCCACGTGTTGTGTGTTTATCTCAGTATCACATATGCCCTACTGATATAGTAGTACACGATTCAGGTACAGTTTTGCCTCTCATCTTGACCCAGTTATTAGCATTTAAAAATGAAATGATTTAAATGTGTTGCCTCAGGTTTGATTTCTGACATACATTTCATTCAGCTTTTTCAAATTCAGTCTGCTACAAAGGCAAAACTGTAAGGTGCGTCGGAATATGGTGCTTTCCATATTTGTGATAATCTTTTGATTCAAATCGTTTATTGGAACAGTTGTGAGATATGAGCAGTATGTGGTAGTTAGTGAACTATCTGCATCTGTGCAAATTCTGGTCTCACTGACTAGCTTGCATCAACGTTTCATGTTCTTTGCACATTTTTACTCTAATACTTTTTCCAACAGTGCTGTGTTAAATGGTTTCCTGGGACTTTGATATCAGCATGTCTAGTTGAATGCCATTTAAGGTCACCAACGCTGCTTGAATGTGAACATCTAGTTGTTCATATTAATGAGTGTCTATTGTCTGTTGGTTGGTCATTCGATCTACCTTGAGAAACTCGTATCATGATACACTGTTGCCATTAATTTTTCCTAAACTGAACCTACCCCAAGAGTCCTGATCGAATTCCGGGTCATGAATAGAATGCAGAAATGTACGCCACAGTAGTTGAATACCCATCCTGTGCCAAAATCTGCCTATAGCTTCGTCTTATCCTAAAATCTTAAAATGTATTTATTTTCTTGAGTTAGATTCTACCGTTAAAATATCAGTGTTGTCTAATTTTCTAAGGATTATACTTCAACTTATCATCTGGTCAAGCCATTTCAGCTAGGTGTCTCACGAAGAACCTGTATTCATACGTTCCTTGAGCCTATTCCTCAAGACTGCTTTGTTGGATTTAAGAAGAACAGGCGAAACCATAATCAGCGCAACACAACCAGGTTGCCGTGGTGTTTGCATACAGGTCTCTTTTTACTTCTATAACCGTGGTAGACTAAGTTGGAAAGAGATGGCACTAACCGTATAAGTATATGCGTAAATGAGCTGGAAAATAAATTCATATAATTCTGCACGAAATCACCAACTAAGTGAAGTAAGACAGAACTACTCATTCAGTTATACTTACCAGAATTCATGTGGTCAAATCAGTTGAATCCATTTCGAGTGATGTGAAAAATTTTGACTAACCTGTTGACATCATTACTACACCTGCTGATATTTTAAAGGCAAACGGATTGGTTTAAGAGCACATTTCTTAAACCGTTCAATTTTGTGTTCAGTGACACTTCCTGGTAAAATGAACTATCACGAGTGTGATATTGGCAGAAGCAGAGGATGCAATTTACTAGACAAATTTGTAGGCTGCGAATCATCGCTCATTTGTACACTGTTTGGAGTCACCTGCTCGCCAGAGTTACTGATAACAGCAAACCGAGTACTTACTGAGCTAATAGGCTGTAATACCTTCGGTACTTGAGCTCAAACTTGGACAGGTTGATCTTGGCAACAGATGAAATAACCGCGGATCAAGTTTTCAACTACTTCTTTCCGTTCCCTAAAGCAACTGCCTCACCGACTCAGCTGTCTAGTCGATTTAATCGAACCCATTTCTCCGTTGTATCATGTACTCCCCTTGTTCCGACTATTCTCAATTGTAGCGTAGTTTTAACCTGCGCTTTTATGCCTTTATGGCCAGACATACTTTATAAGTCCACAAAACTTTTAAACGTGTAGTCAGCTCACTCGTTTTGAAGAATTTTTTGAGTCAGGAGTGAGAAGTTACCTAAGAACAGAATTACGGGTCGCTTACAAATCAAATAACTGGCGTTTGTCCAAAAATAAGAGAGCGGGTAGAAGTTTGCTTTTAATTCATCATGCGTTGAAATCCTTCAAAAGTGGAGTAGACACGTTTTTTGCGGTTTTGTTTGGCACACCTCGGAAGGAGTTTCAGCATTTTATCCTCTAATTGTCACAAACAACCACAGAATTTTTATTACACTGGAATTCGATCGGCACTTACATCATATTATTCACGATTAGACGGCTGATTAATATGGTTAGCTACTATGTGAATCACTTTGGTTGTGTAGAACTCAATTTTTGGCACTGATACTGTGTGTCTCAAAGTTTTTCATTCACTATTAATGTGACTGCAGAAGCGGCATTAGTGAAAGTCTTCTTCAACGCATAAATAACACTTATTTTTCATCTCATGTTCTCATTGTCTCTAAACAGTTTGTGGATTAGGCATTTAAATTTACGGAAAGTTTCGTGGGCTTGTGACAGAGAAGACTTATACGTCGTTTTCTAAAACACTACAGGACTCGACCTGCTTTTGTTAGCAACGTGACTGCTCAAACGTTTCATTTTATACTAATGTTCAGTTTCAGTTGCAATGGAACCGTAAACAGTTCTGCCAACGGGGAGCTGTAACATGGCTACTGTTATGGTTGATTTTTGTTCAGAGGGAGATACGTAACTTAATCCAACTTAAGGAACCAATCTGATGTGACCCTTGTTGAGGAACGAGGGATTTGTGTGACGCTGTGCTAAACATTACTGCACTTCAAAGCACTATGATGAATTCATGACTAACATAAGAAAGTAGCCTTGTGACATTCACTCTTGAACTGTAATGAAACTCATGCAGAACTATAGAGATGGATGGTTTGGGTTGTTAACCACTTACTGTTAGCATGTTGGCGATGTTGTCAGAAACTCATGTTACCAGCATAATGAAGTAATTGTGAGATAACACAAGGCGACAATTAGTTTCCAACCTATCGTGAACTATCGGAGGATGATATGTTTAACCGGTATAACACATCAACAAACCTTTGAGTAAATAACCAACGTCTCCGTTGTCGTAAACTCCATTGATACTGTGAGTAAACTCAAAAGACGAGTGTGATGATATCACGTACCCTAATAAAATCACATACTAAGAAAACCTAATTGAATATATATCTTATTTTCGTGCACTTAAAAAAGGCCAACTTTCGTTAACCGCCGAAATCACGTTAAAGAGTTTGTGAAACAATTTACTGGAAAGTAGAGCGGCCAGAACGTATTGCGTAAAAACAGTGTAGTTTTACATGATATTGAAACACACAAGAAAACACGTAAGCAAGTTATAAACTATTTCTATGAATGGGGTAAAAACGAACTAAGTGTAAGCAGTTGCACACTCACAGTCTACCAATTGGAACCCGTTAAGTAACTAGTTGCAAATGCATACGTTTTCTTAATAACATGAGATAGTTTACAGTTGTGTCATCCCAATACATTCACTGTTATAAATTGAACATAACTCACAACTGAGAGCAGTTTTCCCATTCTCTCAGTCTATCCGGTGAACCTCTTTCGAAAAAGAGCTCTATATTCCAATTTCACTCAATTGTAAGTGAGGTTCAACGCGTAACATTCAAATCTCATACTACCGACCAGCATTTGTTGGCAACAGTTGGTATAAGTTTGACATTTCCGTTGTCATAACACGATTTTTGAAATACTTGTTTATGTTGAGAACATGGTCCTATACGATTAGTGAACGAAAATTACTCGGCCTTATAGTTCACAAGATTAGCGACCAAAATGTTTCCGCTGTTTTCTGTTGAACATCAACACCCACATCAACAGGCGCGCACATTTTGATCTGCGGGAAATAAAAAACGGCTAACTAACACACCTACTGCTGTAGGAACCTCACTATCAAGCTGTTATAACTGTGTGTAAATACTGTACAGTTATTATCAATACAGTTGAACAATACCGCTTTTTTGCTGATCAGTCCTTTGGAATCAAAAGTATTGTCTTCATCTGTTCTGGACAGGACCTAATCTCCGTATTTTCTCTCATCAAGAATTTGAATGAGGCAGGTAATATTATCCCATTTTTAGCCGGAAAAATTGCGTTGTATCTTTATCATCAACTGACCATTCATATGTCATTATAAGAAATCAAATGAGATAGCAAAGAAAACCAAATGTATATGTGTTTCACATCCATGTTAGTGGTCACAGAAACACTGGCCATAAAATACACTAGCGTGACAGAATATCAGCAACACAATTGTATCGAAAAGGGATGCTGTATTATGAACTAAATATCGTTTTTCACGCAAACTAGTAAGCAACCTAAAATCCCCCCTTAATAAAAACTATCAGGTGATATACATTTTTGTGGTGTTTCGTATTAGTTTTAGGCTGGAAGTCACTTACACCTGATTGCAGCTTTCGCGTTAGGATAGAAGTTCCAGTCAACCTGTTTTAAAAAGAAGCGCTAAGCTGAATCTTTGCTCTTGCTAAAAAGCGTCAGTTTCAATGTGGTGTTAGTTCCATTCGCCTAGAGCTTCTCATCAAATTTAAATCACAAAACTCATTAGAATTGCCTGGTGACAATTTGCTTACCGTTGAGAAGTAGCATGTTTTGATTGTCAACAACTAGACATCATAGGTCGAAATGAAACATTTTTTTACAGACAACCATGGATGGGCGTTTTTGAATACTGGCGTTGTAGTGTGTAATGTGTTATGAGTTCCACATTGATCACAAATGTTGTCTCACGGTTGCTGTGTGATTATATGGTGATTCGTCGACAATTCACACCATATAAATGTCGAAAGTCCTCACTACAGACGGTTTGAAAATTGCTGCTCTTTTCACTTCTCTTATTTTGCATTTCTGAAGTGAACTTCTTCAGGGAATAATTTTTTAAGAAACTCTACCATAGGTGTTGACCTGGGGGAATACCACACCAGGCACAGCCGGATTACGGGTGAAGGCCACTTTGAGCACTATCTCGTGCTGGTAGTTACCTCAACAACAACCACCCAATCATAAGAAATAGCAAAACGTATCGGTTTCTTAGGTTATTCGCTAAGGAGTGACTGATTTGTTGCCGGTTCTCACATTGATCATATCAGCGGAGTATAGCTGCGTCCATGTGAACAATCGATTTATTTAAGTGGCCGTGTTAATTTTATTTTGACATAGTCTAAACATATTATTTATTGAAGTTAGTTATTAGATTATTTTAAGTTAATCAAATGAAGCCATTATCAACTCATTAGAAGTTGACCTCAATCTTGTATGCATCCACACACTCTAACATTGACTGTACTCTCCACCCTATGGTTTCGCATGCTTTTTATTCATGGGTTTGGAACAGGTTTAGCGTAGTCCGTAACAACTGAATGTACGCAACTTTCCTGTTCAAGGTCTAATGATGCTTGCTACTCATTCCAGTCCTTTTAATGCGTCACACCATCTCATGCATTCACCTGTCAGTTGTTAGCTCAAACAACTATGGAACGTCCGCTCTCTTCTAAAGTACACAATCCCCGACTCCATATTGCAGCGTTCTTCCTCACGTAGTTGATCACTTCCTCAATTTGGACTTATGCGCGTTTTGGCAGCAGAAATTTTAGTTTCACAATAAAAATGTTAATCAACGTGTTTAAATCATTCAAACGATAACTTGTAATTCTCATATTTTGAATGAACACAACAGCAGCTTGCATTAGCACCACTTATTTCAGCGTGACAGCTGGGATTACGATCATCAGACGAACTTTGACTGAACGAATGACAGATTCGCGTGTTTAAGGTAAAACCGGAATTATGGCGTCCCGTCCCCCTGTTTCAAGCAAACTTTTGCGAAATATTCTGCTATGCTGTGGCAACGAATTGTGAACGTTTCCCTGTCAGGTTAGTTTTGCTTTAGTTTGGCAGCTATCTTGTCATATTAATGATTAGGATTGAAAAAAGAAGTTAGTGGTAGCATCCATTTCAGAGAACAGCACATTTACCTAAGATGGCTAGTCTGCAAAAAAAATACAGATATTTTCAGATGGTGAAGTCTTTACGCTCCACATTCGATCGAGTCGCCCAAGTTAACTGTGAGATAGCACGTGAAGCGAACGGGGCTGGCTTCGCCAGGTGTTCCATCACAATTAATTCGGTCTTAACCAGTGTCTTACGTGAGTTGATCTGAACAACCCACACACTAGACGTTTTCTAGTTTAATACAATAGTTTATCGCAAATATTTAATCACGTTCGGTTCAGAGAGTTTTAGAGTTATTCATCACTAAGCTGACAGTAAGAAATCCTCGCTGAAAAGTAATCAGTTTCAAGATATCCGCACCAAAATGAGTATGGGTGACGTCAAACAGTTTGCGCGTCGTGTGTAACACATTATTGAAAACTGGATAGAATGGATCGTAACACCGTTATTCACAGTCCACTTATTACTACATGGTGTTTAGAGGGCGGTTAACATACAAACCTTCGAATTAGCACAGGACGTGAACTAGCTTTTTTTACGGAAGGTCCTCAGATTCATGTTTCATGTGACTGACGAGTGCACAGCTAGGGAGTTAACTGGTTGAAGAATCATCAATCTATTAAGCAAATCAGTGTAACTGTGATTATTCCGTCCATCATATGTTTCAAATGATTAAAAATCCTCAGCTCAGTTATCAGAAAAATGATGTAGTGAACAAGCTCGTTTTCGGTTATTCATCATCAGGCCAACTACATGACATTCACACGAAACAGAACTGTCAGGACAAAACGAAACAAATACAGGTAGGAAGTTCAAATGAGGTCAGACACGTCATAGGCACACAGAGAGACAACGTTTTAATACGAGTACGTCACGATCATGATGCGACTGGAATCATGGCGCTTTGATTGGTCGTGGTGGGTGGTTGGCCAAGGCAAATGTAACGCTTGAACAAAGCTTTTCTGTGTGCACACAGGTGGATCATTCAGCCGAATTCCGATTGCTTAAGCTGTGGCCGAAATTCGACCTCTGACATCTTTTGAATGAGTGCCGTTGACTCGGTAAATCGGACGAAAGGAGGGAGCCAGGCTAACAGTATGGTGTGTATCGACGAGATGTGAGACAGTTGCATTGGCAGTCGTCTTGGTGACTCCGCCACTGATCCAGGCTGGCGGTGGGATCCTCATTGGGGCTGTTCTTTGCAGACATCTTGATGGTGAAGCTTGAGAATGAGCAGCTAGAATAGGCCATTCATGGATTCAGTATTTATAAGCGATATATGGATGATGTTATGTGTATAACTAGCGAAAATGCTAATTCAACGAATATCTTAGAGATTTTCAACTTGACTCACACGAACGTAACACTCAAAATAGGAGTCGGACGTAACGATCAAATAGATTTCCTGGGCCATAACCGAAACGGTCGGAATTCTACTGAATGATCCAACTTTGTGCACACAGAATAGCCTTGTTCAAGCGTTACATTTGCCTTGGCCAACCACCCACCACGACCAATCAAAGCGCCATGATTCCAGTCGCATCATGAGCGTGACGTACTCGTATTAAAACGTTGTCTCTCTGTGTGCCTATGACGTGTCTGACCTCATTTGAACTTCCTACCTGTATTTGTTTCGTTTTGTCCTGACAGTTCTGTTTCGTGCGAATGTCATGTAGTTGGCCTGATGATGAACAACCGAAAACGAGCTTGTTCACTACATCATTTTTCTAATAACTTTATCACTTCAGCCTCGCTCACTGTTTAAACGGTTGAATTTACACGTTATTTCGTTGTGTTAGTCCGTTTTACTGTGTATCTGTGACTAGGCACCGGTTCTGGGATTCCGAGAATTCCGTCCTCATTCTCATACATGTGACCAGTCACGCTTGCATGTCTAGGAACAAGTAATCGTGTTTTCTTTTGTGTTATACCTAACACGATATGAAATTCGGTTTAGAGGATGCATCCTGCGACTCGTTTTTTAGAGAAAAAGTATCCATATTTCTCCTTCACATATGACTAATATTCATAACTTACTGTCGCGGCGTTATTTGGAAGTCATCTCTGTCAGTTAACTAATTAGTTTTAATGCTCAGTCGGTTTTAACTAACATTTGGGTTCACTTAAGCGTCAAACCAGCTTCACTGCTATAGTCACGATGCCCTTTCGGTCTGATATCCACTGTTACATCTCTTGTGTGGGTCGTGACAGGATGTCTATAAAATCCATCTAATTACGTTCACATTCGACAATTTGTACCGGAAACGAATGTTTATCTACCATGAAGTGTACAACCTTCTTGATGAAGTTTAAAAGAGGATAAGTAATGCATTCTGGACGGGGCGACTACATACTTATCACAAAAACTAACACGTTGAACACATTCACAAAGGACAAAGACCTTCTTTTCGGTTCATTACGAGCAATAAACAGAAATAACCTGTTCACAAACACCCAATACTTTCTTACTCCAGTTCCAGTTACGTCACTGACACAACCTGAAACCCTTTAGTGTCGTGCTATAATCGTCCCTGTCAGTGATCTTGACCATCTCTTGTCACGTTATCTACTAAGTAGGACTTATTATAGCCATGCTGTTCTTGTCTCACTACCAACATACCGAATGCGGCTAACTCGATTAATACTGAAGAACACATTTCTTACCCTTGAATGTTGCAGGTAAAAGATCTTAGCTTGAGTAGAATTATTGTTGTCTAATTCAGACGAACATGCGTTTTACTTTGCAGATCAGTATTTTCAGTCCAAACATAGTGGACAGTTCTATCGTGTTTCGCTGTTTGGTTAGTGTTATAGTTATATATTTTCAACTATCATACATCCCCTGTTTGGCCATTGCTCATGAAGGCTCCATCGTTCAATTTCTTTTATCCGTAATCCATCGGTTATTTGGTTTGATCATACCCCACGGCTGATTTGACGTGTTTCACTAAATATCGAACTGATTATGTTCTACTGTTGCTTACCTATCCCAGAGAAACTCATTGGTTTCTAACCAGGTGAAAACCTGTTAGTTGAACTATCGGTGATGCTAACGAATCATCCGATGTATGCTGTTAAGTGGGTACTGAAAATTGAGATACAGACAGGCGTTATTTTCCTATGACACATTTGCATCAGAGAGGTCGTTTGCATGGAAGCCAGAGAAGTGGATTTTCAGGGTTGACCAATTTGTAGTGAGCATACTGTTGTAAAGAAGTTTGTTACGGTCAAATTACGAAGGCCTACTTTATATAACAGAGGAACTTTTCACAGTTAATTGTAGGAGAAAAGTTGGCTATACTTGTAAATCAACATGCATACAAATTTGTTTGCATACGAATTAGAAGTGAAAGATTCGATGTTTTAATATAGATGTAATGTTAACTGGGATGCTACGGTTTTCCACTTGCTTGCAATGTTGCATGACAATACAGTAGTCACTGTACAAGGTTTCTCACTGAGCATTTGCACTGAGTTTCCAATTCCATGCGACAGCGTGTCCGAATTAATTTGTTCCGTGGAGCAAATATCTAAAGAATGAACTTCTCCCTGTTTGCAATACAGTTACTGTGGATGTTTTTTGTGTTCCTGTATTGAGCCATAACCGCTGACACGTTGGAAAATTGGTATCTTTTTCAATACAAACGGGAGGTACCGTTTTAAATTTGAATGTGGTATGTGCCAACCTTGATTATTTTATAAAGGATTGTCTATTTTATGGAAACATCTAAATATCGGCAAACTGTGGAACATTTTACTGCACACATTCAGTGGTCCTGTACACTATCTGTCAGGTTAGTCCAAGTACGCTAGCATGGAGTTCACGGAATACGCAAAGTGGCTACGAATTGATGGTAACACCCAGCAGACATATTCATAATTGCAACTCTAACAACTGTCAATCACAATTATATCCGAATATGTTTACAAATGACGTGTGAGAGCGGATACGGTAAAAGGTGCTTAATCAGCACATAGTTCATCACACATCTAGTCTTTTTACAACAGAAAACTTAAGCATTCATTACCTGTGTAACCTACCTGGGGATATTTTCATGCAATAAATTTCTAATATGATTCCTGCCTTGTTTTTCATTTTTGGTAGTTGACTAACTCACAATTGATTGCAGCTCTCGCATTCCAACTAGTTCTGGCTGCGACCAGCTGTGGTGATGTTCACATTATGTGAAAAACAAAATCCCCTGCTACTCGTTAGTAATACAATCCATTAAGAAAGTAGTTCACTTGTGCGTGCATTCAAACAGCTGCGACAAAAATGTAGTGGGATTTGTCTGTAATGCTCCAAGTCCAGCTTAGTGTATGCAACATTATGTTTCAAGAGCACGTCGGGAACCATTGAAGCCGAAGGTAGCGCGTCATTTTCTTGCAGCCCAGCCATGTTACAACGGGCGTGTCGTTGGCACGATTCATCATTGATTAGTTGAGCTGTGTGTTTTTATTTGTAACTACTCTTAACTTAACCGAAGCTGACCAACGACTGCTCATTTGAGTATTTTCCTAAACAGCAACCACAATCTATGTCACCCCATATGTACCTGATCAAATTTTAAATGCCGTTTAACTTTGACCGGTTACGCTAGGCCGGATGGAAAACACGTACGATCGTTACACTAAGAGTTAGAGAGAAGGCAGATGTGTGGGAAAATTGATTTGCTTGCAATAGGTTAAGTTTTGTCGCAATGACCTTCATTTTAAGGGTAGTGACTGCCCATGTTCATACTATAGGTGGATTTTTTCATTATAGCTGAGTTGAATATAGCGGCACTGCACTGCATACCTAACCCCGTTTAGTGATTGTCCATATGAAATGTACTAATTGGTAGCTAAACAGCTTCTTTCAGAGAATTAGGTCCACTCGTACTGTAAGCATTAAGCCAAATTGTTCCAATCAATAATCCTGGCTCTAGTCATCTAAGCTGTTCAGCATTTGAAGAACAGAGTTCGAAGAATAAGTGCAGGTAAAACGCCACGGGTTGCTGTTCTGGGGAACAGTCACAATTCACAGATGCCGAGGGAATGTGGAGCCCTGCTCACAGCAGTCGGTAGACGCCCATATGAGATTAAAAACAGGTGATTTCAAACTTTGTGTGCCGTTGCTGGACTACTAAAGACCACTCGCGATGCGGATTGATCAGAACATTTCATCTAATACCTGCTACGTTTGTTTGCTTGGGGGGCAGACGCTTCCGACTGATTAGGTTGCGGAAAATTGGCTAATACTGTGTTCATTGCCTCATTCAAATGAAACGAAACAACGTAGTTTCCAAATTTCTCTAAGCCATTCGGTTTTCAATAATTGTTTAAAATGTCCTATCTTCATTTAATGATGCTGGATTGAATGAACAAATAATTTTTACGCACTTTGAAGGGATGAGTCTAAGACGGTCTACTCATCTGTAGTTATACTGTGTCTTTATCCATGAACGACTGACAAGTTTGATCACAAGGAGAAAAGGCTAACTGATCAGAGGAATTAGCTTGTAACTGATTTTCATCGGGAAACGGTACAGTCAGACCACTTCTGATCAAAAGATGTCTGGAACATGCATTCGTTTCTTATCATGTTTATGACGGTGATTTAAATGGTCACGTGATCCAGATCAGTCCAGTCTCCGTTTCGTTTGAGATATTCCTGAGTTGGACGAAGGAATTAGAAATGGAAAACTAGCAGATGCAAATATTTTGTATCGACTAGCTAGTACCAAATTTACGATAACACGAATAGGTTTTCAGATCAAGAAACTAGAGAAGTGGATAGTCAGTAAGCGGTTAAGGATGGGTCATTATGTCCACGGGAGGGTCAGATTCACCAATGGGTGTTTCTGAATACGAAGAGCTTGTTTGAATTGACTGATTGTGACCGCTGCATCGAACTCTAAACGTCTTGGTTTAGAATAACGTTACGCGGTTCTGAACGATAGGGCAAACAGTGGTTAGGGCATGTCTAGCGACTAAGAAAGCTAGCTGTTCACTCGTTTTAGCATCATTTTCATTCTCCGGTAACACGGACTTCTACGCCCATTTAGGTAAGTGTTTGTTCATTCGGGAGCTCAAGCATTTCCCGTTTCTGCCAACGTAACTTCTTCCGCAGTTACACGCAGATTGGTAAACAGTGTGAAGTGGCACTGATTAGCTGATCTCATTTGATTGAAGGCACTGGTAACTTCTGAGTTCGAGGGATTACACGGAGTTTGGCTGCACTGAACGTTCGCTTGAATGAATTTTGCAATCTTTGTGTTGTTTAATGAATGATATAGTCACTCTTGAAAGGCAGCTCCTTGTAGACGCTCTTTTTCTACAGCGATCACCTCTTTAGACGGTGGTTTTTGTCTACTATGCCTTCCTATGTCGTTTTGAGGGTTTTCATTCGGTTGTGAGACGGAAGTGATAAATTCTAGTTTTTACGCAAGGGTCTCGACAGTGCAAATTCCTTTTGCTGTTGTCAACAACTTACCAGTGCTCGTTTATATGGGATAGGTGCGAAACCGGTGATCTTTGAGTATTGACCATACCACGTGGATTTCCTATAGAAAACTCTTCTAATCCATCCATTTCGCCGACATATAAGTATGTGTAGGAATGGTTGACAGCTGTTAAGTTCAAATTCACATGTGACCTTTAGGTTAGGATAAAAACTATCTGAGCAGTGCACCAAGTTGTTGAGGTCGGCTAGATATTAATATGTCGTCGACGTAACGCTTGTACTATGAAAATTTCCTACAACCGTAAGAAATGTTTTAGCATGAAGACTCTCATAGGACGTGATCCAGTAAACTTCCCGTGTTCATGATTGTGATATTTTTCTAACCATTACAGATTTTCTTAGCAAACTACGATTTGTAAGCTGTACAAACAACTAACGAAGTACGTAACATGAGTTGCGCGCTTATCGTATGAAGTTTGAACCTTTGGACTATCTAATGCGCTGAAAATGCTTATAAGTAAATATCGATAGATCGAGTGCAATTTGACTTGAGACAACTAGACTGATGGCTAATTCTTCAATTCTATTAAAACTTCGCGAAAGGATAAATAAATCAACGGTTGATAAACACGTATTGGTATGTAATGTGCAAGCTACTTCTTTAACGCGTAGTAGGTCCGTATGCAGTACATAGCAAAAACGATGAAAAAATAACGTTTCAACGGACGTGCGTCACGACATGTCCAGAACTGTCTTCGCAGTTGTAAACGATTCTCTTCGACACCAAAAAGAAAATCGGTTTTCACGTTTTGACAGATTGTAGTTTTTTGTTTGCTACTGTTCCGTCAAATATGGATTTACTTTCGACAAAAATTTCAAACCCCATATATATCCCACTTTTATTCGCAGCATACCGACTGATATTTTGATGAGGACGCAGAAATTCTTGTTCTCTAGTTGTTTAATTTTTTGAGCGTCAGCCTGTGATTTACAAGTAGTTGCTATTTATAGTTTGTGAATGTTGTAACTATGAACCCCTTATAAAACCTTCTACGATTTTTTGTCCCACTTCTTACCTTTAAAAACTATGAATTGTCGTCCGGTAGTCTGTGTGAACGCTACGTACGTCCGGTCTTTTCAAACATCCTTATAGAGCGCTTCATTAGTATGCGGACTTACCGGATGAACGTATAAACATGAACTACCTTAAACATTTTTCACTACTGCACTAGGTTTATTCACATTTTCGCTGATAAATTTCCCACAACTGTCTTCTAAACCATGGCAAAATTTTACATTTATTGACCGAAAAAGTGGAAGTTGGTTGGGAGCAGAATAAGTGAGAGTTTTTGTTTGTTTTAACTTCTCAGTTCAAAAGTAGTTTTAGGAGATACCCAGATTTCACTTTTGTATTTCAGCACTTTCCGGTTCATTGTTTGCACAAGTTTTAAATAAAAATTTGATGGGTCTCCTACTTTCGGATGAAAAGTATAAATCTGAACCGACTGGCACCGAAGTGTTTTAATTGAATGTCAGTTTGCTCCCATCGTTCAGCCAGTCCAACTAAACACGTGTTAGATATAACCATTCAGTTGTTCTCACGACACTCATACTTTTGACGCCTGAGCCAAATATCAGTAGTGTTGGTGAACAATGATTCGAAAGTTAATCAACTGTTCATTTCAATACTATGTTTGTACAAAGTTGTGACTGTAACTCTTTTAATGTTTCCAACGTGTGCATCGCCATACGTGCGGGGTAGCATATAAAACACCGCGGTGGAACAGGGTAATCCTCAAACCACTTGCGAGAACTTTCTAATTTTTTTTCTCTTCGGACTCTTGAATTTAATTCCCAGAACTGTTGCGTATTCAAAACTATTTCAATCTAATTGACTTATATAAAGCGGTCTTCTGAGTGAACATTTTTGCCTGGAACGCAATAGAAAGTCTGTTAAATTTCGGCGATAACTAGTTGAAGAGTTAAACCGGTCATCATTACAGTTGGTTTGGATTACAGTTATAAATAAGTTTTGAAATGTTGTCCCTCCAAAAAATTGTAAGACAAGCAATTTTTGTTTGTCGAGATTGATATGTCTTGTGCCTTTCAGCATTTTTCATGCTTAAACTGACACAAGTAAACTTTGGATAATTCTCAGTAAACAGACAAATCTTTTAAGCAGATTAGCCGAAATGCCAAGAAGATTGCACGCAAGGCGCAGTTATTCAGAACATGCGAATAGTCAATGGCACACATGCTCAGCTGACATAATAGAAACTTGTTATGATTTAAGTGGTGTTTGTTAGCCTGATAAAGTATATGAGAATTTTGTTTTGGCAGGTTCATGTGTTTGACAAAACAAAGCTGTTGACTCCCAGGTTTACACTGTCCTCTGAAACACTGCAGCGAATTAGATATGGTTCTGATATGCAGTCACACTGTCGGTTGTCACAGCTGTGTCATCAACTCTCATGCAATTCTCAGTGTAAATAACACTTGTCTATCTGTTCCGCCAGTCTGCATTCACAAAACGCGCACGTAGTGAAACACTGGAAGATTTTGACAATTTTTACTTGTAACGCCGTTTCAGAATACAACTCAACCTCTTATGTTTATTGCTCAAGTGCGCTATGTCTTAGGCGGTGGAGTAAACCTCCCTACTAACCATCATATGCTTACACTTAGGTGAAATAAACTGTTCCAGTGCTTAGTTGCTGCTATATATTATTTCTTATTTTCTCCTTTTCCAAGGGCGATGTTAGTGGAAACACTATATTTGATAATTAAACAGATTGGGAACAACACAACGTTACGAACAAGTTGTAATACTCTACGTTACAACAACCTTGGGTGGCCTTCCTCAAGAGGGTTGTCAATAGTGTTGTCAGTAGTTAGTAGTGTTTCTAAATCAGAAGTAGCCAACCTTTTGCTTGGGGAGAAACTACCTATGTCTGGTGACAAAAGAATTTTTTGAACGCACTCAGAATGGTCATCTGATGCGATTGATTCGAAGGGAGATAAGAGACAGTTCGTGTACGATCGCAGAGCATTTGATCGAATTAAACCACTCGATCAAATCAGTTGAATTATTCAAGCCGATCTATCAGGTTAGCTGGATAAAATCGATACATCAATTATCGTATTGTGGATATGGTGGAGGCCTCTTTGATTCACCTAGGCTGGTTATCACTGTGCTGTCAAAATGGGCTAGTCAAGAGAAAGGACCTTTCATTGCCGTGACTTCCGACTTGAGACAATCAGACAACGTGACTATACCGATTCCCATGCAAAATTCATACAACTGATGTAACTGATGATATACCGCTAAGTTTTTTGAAATAAACCAGGCAGATGTTGATGAATAACTTCACCTGCTTTACCTCTGCTGCCCTGCTGAATTCGTGTAACTGTCCATCAAAACAACAAGAAAACAGGAGTTGCAGGATTTTAACGTTTCAACCATCAATTGCGTACCAAATACAAACATAATACACAACAAAGGCACACAGTAAGGATGGTTGAACAGAGGGAATTTTGAGTTATTAGACCGCTGCCACGGGAGGTGAACGGTGTGAACTGTTAACTTGTGTACGCGACACTGGCTGTCCTTGTTTGATCCACATAGCTTGGCTGGTGGCTGAAATATCCGGTACTCTATCAATAGAATGACCGACCTGTCCAGCGGATGTGTTCCGTAAAGGATGACGGCGGATTCCGCGTTCGGTTGCTCGTTTGGCTACCCGTTCCCTCAGCAGGCTGAATCAAACATTTTGGGAAGCGTTTGGCTGTTCGTTGACGCAAGCACCGGTCCGTTATACAGATAATGCTGCCATCGCAACTGCAAATGAACTGATAAGCGAAATGTGAGACAGAATAGTTAGGTTTATCATGTTTAGCATTCTCGTAACTAACTCCCCGAGTTGATGACACGATTCACTTTAGCTGTAGGTTGTTTGACTCACAGCTAACTGAAGCTGATGACCCACCGCAGCAGACAAATAGTCTCCTCTGAAGTGTAGTTTTATGAACACCTCTTTTTTCTTTGTTGTGCTGACTGCATATTCTTCCGTCTTTTTCTTGCTACGGAAAGAGATAAAATTATCCGGGTATTCGTCGGCAAGTTGTGCGCTTGTTAGAAAATGTTCCGCTCGTGTCAGCCGGTCATGTGTGCAGATTAGTCGTATTCTGTCAAGCAATGTTTCAACTAACCTCTACTTGTAGGCCATCGATTCGATTTTATAAAACTGAAGGTATTAACTGCGGCAAGTGGCTCTGTGATGAACCGATCACTGTAACGTCTATCATCATGACGTCTTGTAAGCAAAACGTCTAGAAATCCAGGCTGCTGTCTCAGTCAGTCTCATGAGTACCAAACAAATTTGGATCTATGCAGGTCATAGGGTTACAAGATGAAGGGAGCTTGTCACTCCCAGTAAAAAATTACAAAGTATAAAGTAGTCGTGGAAATACCATCAGAGAGCTGCCTTACAATCATCCCAAGGAAAAATTCCGCTAACGCTGGGTCCAGGGGCTACCCATGGCTACTCCGTCACTTTGCTTAAAATGGAGTCCCTGGGATAACCAAGTGGAAGAGGCAACTGAATATTCTGAATTAAAATAAACCACAAAGCAACATGCAATTTCACCCAACGTGGCATTAGTAAATGAAGGTTGCATAACGATAGAATACGCTGTCTATGAACCCACAGAAAATGTTGTATAAGTCGAATGAATCCTTTCCACAGTGGAATGGTGGCAATTTCTGAATCAGATTAAGCACGTCAACAAGATATCCGTCAACCTAGGGTTAAGGTGAATCGTCCACGGTCAAAATTGGGCGTCGTGGAACACCTTCTTCGTGCATTTTCAACTTGTCTCCTTTAAGTGGATTTCGCCTTCCACTTGGTTTTAACTGTCTATACCGGACCTCGTTAATGAACTCAATATTTGAAGTTGTTTTACAACCTGTTTTTCCATCATCATGTTATTCTTTGGTGTGTAGTTGGGTTCGAGTTTGTGTTGGTCGGTCAAAAATTGCTCATTTTTCTCGAATACTCATTACTGTGCATGATCAGTCATACAAATTTGCAGCCAAAAATATGATTTTGTGCTAACAAGTTCCGTTTTGGGACAAGCATGTGGTTCACTGGGTTCAGTTGACCAGTTAATACAGTAATGTATCTCCGGTAATTTGAACAAACAACTCCACAGTCGGGAACTCCCGCAGTTGTTGGCTCGTTAGTACACATATATATACTGGTAAACCAATTTTCATTTCAACATCACAATACCATAGACAGTAAGGAGATTATATCAGAAATTAGCATTACTCAATGTGGCCTAACTAATACTTTGCACAGCCCAAGGCTAAAAGATAGTTGGTTATGAAAACAGAAAACGGGAGTGAACTTGGTTGTGTGTTATACATTTGTTGTATTCAATAAGCTGGCATTCACTAGCTTTCTTTTAACATTTATCATAAAAAATTCATACGAAGGATATCCGTAACTAGTAGCAATCTATATGACTAAAATTGTTTGCTAACGAAGCTGATAATATCGAAAACTTTTCAGAACAAGTTACAAAACTTAACAAAAGTGCATGGAGCTGACATGAACAGTCTACCGTCCGAATTGCAGTCAACCAAAAAGTCAAGGGAAATTTAAGTTTTCTATCTATGAACATTATTCCGTCATCAGTGCGTATCACTGGTGGATATAATTAAAGGATGTTCTATGAAAATGTTAAGATCGAGATAATTTTTACCGTATTGTGCTGATACGTAGGTATTTTAGCACCGGATAAACGTTCTTGTAGTACTCTCGCTTCTGTTTGCGAAAGAAGAGAACAATCTGTCTGAATTTGAAACTTGTAGAAGCATGTGCTCATATTCTGTGGACTGAATTAACAGTGACAAATATCAACCCGTGTTTTTAAGGCCCGAAAGAACCACAGATTTGAGATGTTCCTTCATATCACACTCTTGTACCACTTTCTCAACTTCACCTGTTCACAAAATATTTGAACTTTGGTAAAATTTTTAGGGTTGAAAATACTAGGTAAATAATGAACAGTCAAAATGTGATACCCAACTTCACATCTCCAAAGGCATATTTCGAATAAAGTATTTCTTAACCGTTTCACAATTGGCTTCTGGTGAATCCGTCTGTTCCAAAGATATCTGATCCGAATAATCACTACGTGGAACATTAATGGCTAGATTGACTCAATATTTTCTCAAAAACTTAGATTTATTTAAATAAGTACTCACCGTTTGGTATAAAGCCGCGCATTTTCTGTCATTCCAAACAAAAAAATTCTTTGTACTTCACACTTCTATGCCTTATTACACAATTTTGATTCTCTCGACCGGCATTCACTGAAAACTACTCGTTCCAATTCGTTTTCAATTTCCGGCACACAATATGCATATGAATATATAAGAGAATATTGCAATGGGTGATTGATGGGCATTCTCAGTTGGAAACAGATCTTATTGTCGGACACAATCTTCCTGTCGTCGAACACCTCTGTCGGTTAAGTCTGCGATATTCAAATCGTTTCTATTTGTAATCCTGTTAGCCACAGCTCACTTCTTTTGATAACTTCATGGGTATGTCTTTGAAATAAAAATGTTTTTGCAGAAATTTACGATGGATATACTTAAAAAAATTCGGACGATTTTCAAAGAGCGAGAATGCACGGTGAATAATAACGGGTTTGTTTATTGATAAATCAAACTTTAATAAGGAAAACCACTAAGACAGCCTCCATTTTCCTAGTGCATATGAGTAGTAATCATTTCGCTTATACTTGTTTTATTCAAAAGACGTTCGTTGCGCATGAAAATCAACCAGCAACTTGCATATATGTTGAATTTATTAAAACCGCGTGCGGCACTTTCAAACCTGTTGTAAAATATGAGCTGGTTTCCAGTCTTTTACTGAAATGCAGATTAGAGTGAACAATAATAATTTGTAAGGAATTGATGGTTATATATAGCGAGTTAAGCTAATTATTCACAAGGTGAAAGATGCCTTGGTTATAGAATAAGCTGATGTCTCATCTCTATTGAGTTGAAATTACTGAACAACTGGAATTGGTGGCTGACCATGGAAACCTCAAGGAGAGAACAAGTTACGTCTTGACTTGTAGAACTGTGTTGTGCTGTCAAAGTTCTTTGTCCGAAATATATTCAGAAATACATCTTGTGACTTCACAATAATCGTCTGTGACAGCAAACTGAACAATGTGAACTGGTTGGCCAGGTGGCATTCTCTGATTTGACGTAGTGTGAAAAAATTGCAATGGTGACTGGCCTTGAGAACGACTTCATTAATATAGAACGCATGTACTTAACATGTGTTTTCTGATACGCTATTTGGGTCATCTCGAGAGGAATCTAACAAGCATATTATCGGCGAGTTAATTTGAATGGTTGGACAAGTTTCTTCTTTTCACAGAGGCACGTCACTTAAAGCTACTTGGTCTCATCTGCAGATTAGTGTTCCACTAGAATAACGTAAGCGATAGCGGTTATTATTTAAAACTAGTATGTCACACATTTCTGTTGCTCTACTAATCACGTAGTCCACAAAATTGTTGTTTGCAGAATGAAGTTGCTTAAATAAACACATCGTCGGTTCCAGATTTCCTCCCTACATGGCTTAAGGTTAGCATTACACTGAAGGTTAGCAGATTTGTTAGTGTAGGTTGCAATGTACTTGTGAAACTAATATGATCCATGTTGAGATTGATTAGAATACCCGTTAAGTCGGTGTTAACGTCGACCACTCGTATTTCCACATATTTTTTATGTGTGCTATGTTCATGATTATCTCTCATTCCAAGCAAATTCCAGGCTTCACCATAAATGTTTTTCGCAAACCTAAACCCCATGAAGATCTCACATAATCAAGTTGCCCATAAATTTTCCTGTCGAAATTAAAACTTGTGGTGTGAGTACGAAAACAAACTATTTGTTTCAGTTTTTTCTTATTCAACGGAACATTCTTCGCGAAAAGCATGGATTTACGAGCAGCATTGTTTATAGGGATAAAGTACCTTCTTTGGTTTGCTTGACACACTCATGGAGTTTCCGTGAGCTACCTTTTGACAGCGGTTACCTGACGGGCTCAGGACAGTGTGGTTAATCAGCCAGTGCATAGTAATGGGTGGTGTACAAGTGTTCGAGTAACTTCACGCATTTTTGTAAACTATAGTAAGGATTCATACCTCGGTAATTACAGTTTGGCTGGGTCGATTATGCTTGAAATGGAAAGAGTTAATTATCTCATGTTGTTTTATGTAAAGAATTATTTCAGTTATTGTCTGCCGCCTATGAGGTTTCACGTTTACCGGCTATCAAAATTTGACTGTTTCACCCGGTTCAGACATCACTTTCCATCTAGTTTATGTTATCAGCACCTTCTGCCAAGTTAAACAGAAAAGCGATTTCATTTTCTCTCAGCATTCTCCCTTTCAGAAATTTCATGTTGTTGCATGTTAAGTTTTTTAAGGTCGCACTGGTATGCGGGTACTGATAACAGCGATCATTTAATATAGATGTCATTCACTGAGAATTTGATAGAACAACTGACAGTGTTAATCTACTGGAGGAAAATTTTTCAAGGTGAGTTTACAAATCTAAAATCTTGGTCTTAAGTCGTGAACAGTTATGTCTAAGGCCTAGCCGCCAAAAATCGAAGACCCTATTGACCTAAATTCATTGAAGTGAAACTGTGGGTATGTTGCAAATGGTTGGTTATAAACTCCGATACAGTTTAGGTTGGCCTGCATTTTGTTATATGTGCATCGTGTTACTGTTCTAATGATACTTTTACCAAAACTTGGAGGTGATTCTATACAAATGTACTCTTCTAGCATCGGTTGCTCCAAACAGAACTCATATCTTGCTAGGTTTGGGAGCACTTCCAAGAGTCGATTGTGACTGGTTAATTGCGTGCTGCTGTAGTCATATCGTGATAACGTTGCTGAGATTCCTTACATGTCTTTGCAAAAAAGTTCAAAATATTTCCAGGCTTCCATACCTGTTGGTGTTCAGTACTCACCTTCAGCGAGGGCAAATATGTTTCTTCTATGTAGGCTCCCTGTTTAGCTAGGACAAGGATGTCAGTCCCGCGACATTCGGTGGGCTCGATTGCAACGCAGTAATTGAGAACACTACATTGTAGATATCGTGAAAGTAAACGTTTCTGCGTTCACTTCTAAGGTCTTAGCAAACCTGCTGCTAATATCTTAAATCATGACAGAATATCCAAAAGGATATCTGCTTACTGGTGACCTAAGGTCATGTGTATTTGTGAAGATACCTCGGTCAAGTAGTGACGAATGACTGTCCGCTGAAGTATGCAACAATACTGTATGCATATATGTCTACCCCATAGTTAATCAGTAAAGGTACATCCGGCAGTACAAAATCAAATATTTGCTACGATGCAATTACAGAACAGCAGACGGGTCAGAAGTCTTGAGCCGTCGCCTTATTGACGGATGGCGGAATAAACCACTCAGGGTCAACAACTTTCAACAGGTGGAGCAGCATTATAATCCCTGTTACATTAGTGATCAGAACCCATTTAATAAGCACAATATAAAGAGGAGGGTAGTTTACAGAAGGATTTAATTACTCATGGTTCTGGGAAGTCCCCAAAAGTGGATCAAGCTTAGTTGGCATTTCAGCTTTTCTTGCTTTAAGCCCTCTGGTTCATACTGCAACATATCAGCCGAGTCGGTAATTTCCAAACGAAACTTGCGATATACTGTGCTCAGTCACACTTACAAGAGGTTAGTTCGGAACACCGTCTACGAGTCCAAACCACCATTTCTTACGCTTCAGTTTTACTTGATTCACGGAATGAAGTCATTACTGGATATGCGTTATATCCGATCAATTGGTCAAGTGTTGATAGCATTCGGGTGTATTAGGACGATGTGTGCAAATTAATCATAAACGGTCTTCTGTAGTTTGATGACCTATTCTAAAATCATACTGGCTGAGATCCTAAAATGTAGCTGTACTGTTCTACCTGAAATGTAATACACCTATGTTGAATTCGCTGTACGATTCTAGGTTGGCTTGTTTTCGAACGAAGGCACCTGGCTCAAAATGTGTATGCATACTGAAAATGTTCCCAGTTTTGGGGCGGTGCATGCGTGACTAAACATCTATGACAAATAATTTAGATTTAAACTTATGCGCCAAGGTAATTCAAAACAATCAACTAAGGTGAAGTTCAATCTACACTGTTCAAAACCTTCGTAATATTAGTACAGACGGTGTTGCATAATACATGATGAACACTTGAGAGTAATTGGATTTAAGACACACGGTATGTATAACACTATGTAACCTAGCGAAAGATAAGAAGGAAAAAACAAGTTTTGAGCTAATCGTGGCCGTTTTTGAGGGAAGGTGACTTACAGGTAGCAGGTCCACTCTAACAAAACACTCGCTCAAAAATGACCGTTCAGCCTTGAATTAGCTTTCTTATTTGGGTGAAATTTGATAGTTATGGTCACACACTGTTTCAGTGATGCCTTACTGACTGACGTTTTCAAGTTCTGTGAATAGATTCAAGTTTGGTACTAGTTGGACTGATCATTTGCTTCAACAGTCATTGAGCACGTTGATGGTTCAGGCATACTAAGACAATATTTTCCGGTCTTCTCGTTCTTTTTCCATCGATTCACAGTTGACTGCCAATTCATGATTTTGATAACAATTTAACTACGCTCACATCCAAAAGAAGTACTGTGTGTGAATGTCAATTGTATTTACGTTCTCCGATAAAGTGCATTTTTGTCAGCACTGATAGTTCAAATTCATTAGGGGACAACCGAGCACCGTATACTTCATAACTGATACTGTGGAATCAGGAAATACACAACTGACGGCCGTTAGCAAATTAAGACTTGATCGTAATATATCATGAAGGACATGTGGTTTTAAATTCAACAGCATCCAAAGATTGGAGTTAACTATGGATGGCTTTTTGTCTATATTCATTTTTCATTACCGCAGTTCATTTATTCAACAATTTTTCAGTGTTCTGTTAGTTTTCAGGTGATCCATGACTGGGTCACACTTTAACTAAAAGTACTTAGAATGCCTCAATACCAACGCAAAAAGGGGTAAGATGAGAAAACGCAAGTGATTCAGCAATTAACTTCTAGCTCGGATAACAAGACAGTGTTTGGTAAAATTTGGGCTGGTTGGAAGAGAGCACGTTAGGGGACGGTGGCGACTGGCACGAGTATTGAACGAAGGAGTGTAGTAGATCCGACCATGTGCACAGTCGGCTCTTTTCTCTTGCAGATCCGAATTTATGTGATTTTTGTTGGGATAATGGGTCGAGTGCATAACTTGCAATATACAGCATCATTTTCTATATCCCTGTTTGCGACATATTGCGATTAAGTTACACCATAATATACATGCATATTGGGCATTCAAAATGCTCCGTAAGTCAAAATAAAGTTCCCTTGAACTTTGTTACCGTTCCCCATAATACCCCGGTTATGTCGTGTATTCGTTCAATAAGGGTAATAATATGCACCAGAAATTTGACAGCCCTTAACCATCATTTAACCGGTGTCACTGGCTTGAACTACAGTTGAACAAAAATACCGTGTAGTCACTCAACAAAATCCACTCCCTTCCTCTTTTCTTCTTTGCCGTCTTCTACATAAAACGGAACTAGCCAACTGCATTCTACGTTCTCTGTGGCGTTCAGGATGGCAATCACTTAACCCTACTCCGTTTGTTGGGCAGTCCACATTGATTAAGTTTCTGTGTCGAACATTGTTACCCTAATCCCATGTTCATTGTCTTACACACATTATTCTTACTCAGAAGCCAACATGTACATACTTGTATACTAGCGAACAAAACCTGTTTGCTTAAATCTCCCTTTTTTTACAAACCACCTGTGCGCGCATGTGTGTAAAAGCTTTTGTTTTTAACGTTTCCATGTTGGGATACTTTCCAATTGTTTTGCGACTCTATGCAGCATTTGTCGTCTTGAACTTACGATCTGATTTTATTGATCCGCTCCTTGCATCCTTAATCGGGTTTGACAGTTTTACTGACTCATGTTCACGTTTGCTTGAATACGCGCGTATTTCCGGGACCAGCCACACCCACTCTAGTGTCAGCGACCATCGATCAATAAGTTGTCAAGGTCGTCGTTTGTAGCCCAGCTGCTCGTTCGAAAAATACATGTGGCAACTAGTTTAAGGTCACATCCAGATTCGATACTCTCAATACTCCCATGACTAGCGTGAGCGTGGTTTATGTGTAATAGTTTGTTTTGGTTTGCTGGTTTATTGGTTTCTGTACTTAGCATAACGGTATACAAACATCTTGCAACCATGATATTAGTGTTTGCCGTCTGACTGAATCCAGCTGTGGTTGTGCCATCATCACGCTTATGCTCTATTTAGAGCTCATGTACCTCCACAGTTGCATACCTCTAGCGGTCAGAGCTGTAAACAGTGATTGCACATTAGTTCTACAACAGTAGCTGGAGTGTTTGTCACAATAAAACGTGCTCTTTCTGTCGCTGGTTCAAATGCATCCGGAGCCCTGATTCGTTACAATTTTTTTCATATAAATGCGAACAGTTGATATGTAATAGAATCGGACAAGTACTAGCAACGTTAGGAATGTTCTCCAGTATGGTAGATGCACACTGTCTAATTATTCGCGTTCGTAACGTTTCCAACTGTTTCCAACCTAAGCAAGCATACAATTGTTCTCTCATTTTATACGATTTCAGGCTGGATTTTCCTTTGTGTTTAATACGTGTGTAGGATTTCTTGCCAAGCTATTTTTACTGTTTATTTAATGAAGAGATTATTATACCTAAACAATACCTTGAGCAAAATTAAGGTCAAAACGGGTGAAACCAACAGTGTATGACAAATAAAGTTTTGAAACATTCGTGAACGAAATCTCAGAGTATCTGTTGTCCTGACTGATTGCAATTAGTAATACCCCTATAATTGTCAATTCCCAACAATGGGCAATGTTTCGTCAGGGGAATTAGGGATTCTATAGAAACGAAACCTTGTAAATTTATGGAGCTGCAATGTGCCTGACATTTGCTGGTGTATGCCTGAGAACTGATTGTAGTTAGCAGTGTCCACACCATCAGAGAAGTTAAGGTAGAATTCTCATCTAGTCTGTGGCTAGCCGTCCCGTTTCTTATGTCTGTTTGCAACGCCATTGTGTAGCGAAAAGAACTGTGAACTTGGACATTTTTGATTGGAACTAATTCTATGTAAACATATGCAAGCTGGAAAACGTTGACGAATCTGGGTATGTGGAAAGTTGAATTAACAATGGCGGACATGGAGAAAATGAAACAGTAACCAAGATGGGGTTAAGAAACGAATAGTTGGCATAGTATCGGGCAAGTTTATTCCAATGCTCTTCACGTAAACACGGGTCATACTGGATAGATCGTGTGTTGTGAGTAGTAATTCGCTACATGTCTCGCCGGAACCCGTTGGCCGATATCCCACCAGACTGATTTATTGTGCGAGGTGCTCATTTGCTGACCGGAGGTGAAGAAATGAAGTCATTCGTCGTAGAGCCATCCAACGTAGGTCGAGTTTATTTTCTGGGCTATAGCCCTTGCAATTCACAGTCTGTGGATGAAGGCATTAAGTGAACTATTGTTTGTTCGGGTTCATTGACGTGGAAACTTTAACATTTTGCCTGTGTTAGTCACAAAGGAGTTGCCACTAGTGACACGAAGCGTTAAAAGCTTCAAAGAGGTTCGCATGCAACTGGGTTGTTTGACTGCAAGCTGTAAACAATATGTTGTTGCATATGCACCGTGCTTAGCGAATATAAAACAGTTAAACTTTGTTGTGAGTAGCAGACATGTAGTATTCTGTAGCAATGACGATAAATATAAGTTGGTGACCAGTGAGACCTACTTTTGAGAAGTAACTCACAAAAAATGTGTGTACCTTCAAGCATTTTCATTGTCTGTCCACAGTTGCTTTTATCGCTGATTTAGAAATAATCTATTCGAATGGTAAACCTTGCAGACTGATAAGCATTATAACTGTTGATATAGTTTGTCCGCATAAAAGTTATATCAATCTATTTTCCTATTGACAGTGACAGTGAGTTGCATGAATCACTCGATTTTGTGGAAGCATGAATGTCTTTGTTAACCCATTCCCAGTGGGACAGTGTGCTACACCGTTGTTGTCGTACAGTTCCTATATGAAACCAGTGTGCATAGTTTATTGTTTAACTGTTATCTTTTTGGTATGCATGCGGACGCTACACTCGGCTTGAACAAACCTTCGTGGGTCTGTTCATAGATCTTTTTGTAAACGACTCTCATCTCGATGAAAATTAGCACCTGGTTCTAAAGGAAGGCATGAGTTGCGTGTAACTTATTGACCGTTCGGGTGAACTTATCCTAAATGCGACTATCGCTGTTGGCTAACCAGTGGACTAATTACTTTCCTGACTCGAATATTTCATAAGAAGTGAACAGTTACAGTGCACAAATTGCAGTGTAAGTTCATTTCGTAGGCTCTCGCCAAACGTAAACAAGGGATTAGCACAACAAAAAAACCACCTTACTAGAAGTACCGATGAACTTGAATAATTAGCGTGCAAAGACATATTCAGTCGTTTATGGCCTCATAAAGCCGCCCACTGTCAGTTGATCAGCAAGATTTTCGTACTTTTGAGAATTTATGAGTTGCTTGCTTCTATCAATACTGTAAACAGAGATGCATTGGTGATGCTGCGTCAAGTGACAGATGAATTTATTGCGGCAACTGAAGTGACGTCGTATCTTTGCTGAGTGTCGCTCACTAGCAAGTGAGCTGAAGAGTCCCAGTGAAGTTGAGATATGCCTCTCAGTGCTGCTCTCACACCATTTTTCTGCTTCATCGATAAAAGTACTTTCACAACTCTAGAATGATGAACAGATGCAGTAACTTGTGAGAAACATAACCCCCCCTTTTTAACCTGCGTATTAGTGAACTGCCCTTTGAATATCACTCATGACTGATTACAGTTTTCACCTTCCTTTTGACTCATTAGCCTTTCACTTTCGAGAAAGGCACGTGATCGAGATCTATCGTTGTGTTAGCTCTTTAACAGTACATGTTTTTTTCCACGGCCTGGATTTAAACTCCGCCCAATCTCTCATGAAGCAAACGTTTGTGAATAATGCTCAAATTATCCTCGGGGTTTTTAGTAGAAAGTGAAACAAGCAGCAGTCAAAAACGCCCAATTCACAATCAAGGGAAAAGCGGTCAATCTTATTTTAAACGTTAGTGTACATTTCCGATTCTGTTCGTTAATAGGAGCATTAAGGTTGAGAAGGCAACAGTGTGTTTATTGCTAGCTGAACGCCACAACACACAATAACAATGAAATAATGCAGATGTGCACATGGAACATGGAAGGTACTGTCACAGCCCCCTATTCTCTTCAGCCATTTATGCACAGTTGAGCTGAATGGCTGATTTTTGTTGCAATTGCAGCTGAAACAACCTGTGTTGCAAGTCCCAACTGATTTATAAAGATGAAATTTATATTCAATTAGACGAGAATACAAGGTCACGTAAAATGATATCAAACTGGGCGGAAGAGTATTTGTTGAGGCTAAAATTTGGTTCGATGACTTACTGACTGGGAACGTTTAACCAGATATATGAGCTAGGACAGAAATGAGAACATGTTGCGGTAAGAAAAATCGCTGTTTAGACTATTAAACATTTCGGCATAGACCACAGGATACAGGAGTAAACCAGGCAGGCGACAACGAATTAAGCGTCAGAGCGGAGGGCACTGCACATTAATTAAGATAGCTACAAAGAAAAACGGAGCAAACTCGACGGTAAATGACCTTGCGTGTTGGTCGTACTAGGTCATCTGCAAGGCTCTGTGGGTTTAACTGTTGCTGATCGGGGACGGTTGATATGGAACAACTGTAGCAATTCACATCCTATCATACATACATTCCTCACTAATAGGTGACTGAGAAACTTGGCATCTCAGTTACACAAATTAATTCGCCGAAACCCAATTCATTTGAACACAACCCAGGGAATTTGAGATTTTCCAGCATCGTACAAACGGAACCAGGTGACAGCATTTATCTGTGACTTGTTAGCTGTGTAATGGAGGAGCGTCTGTGGAGCAGGATTATCAGTTAGTCTGTCGCTGTGAAGTATATGGTTGAGATGAAGCTCATGTGACCCATGAAACAAAATGCTTTCTTTCAGGAATTAAATCTGCTATTGTTTTTGAGCCTATTATCAAGAATTCTGAAAGTTATACAGAACAATTCGACAGGATAGTTAACAGTTTGTAATTGCAATCTTTCCAAACTTTCCACTATTTATCCCATGAAATTCGCATGAGTTGTGCATAAGTGTTGTCCTATAACTTTCATTGTCTATTTGTATTCATGTATTAAGGTTAATTTGTTTAAGGAGCATTCGTTTTTATTCTCCCTTCAGCTGAAGCTCTAAACGAAGCGTGTATGAATCGATTCAAAGAACCTGAACCGTGTGATAATCAGACTATTTCCACCGAACCAACCAGCACGGAGATTACCGATATTTTTCTTAATACGGCTAAAGAGGTTACAGATTTTCCCGATCTGATACAGGACACTTTTGAGGACCAACAACACCAGGCAAACTATCCGGTCAAATTTCCACCACTGCCATCCACCGACTTTGATCACTGGGATGCCAATCGACCTCACTCATCATTGACCCACCTTCACAGTCCACCTGATGTTAGCATCACACAGTCGGATAATACGATAAGACGAAATCCCGGCGAATCTCATTTGAACTATCCTGCTAGGTTTAATTATGAGTCAACTGTTCTAAATCCGGACAATTACCCCTGGTCGCACCAACAATATCCATAAAGAAAATCGAATTTGATAACAGAACACAAAATGTATTGGCAAATCAATTTTTTTATCCAAACCGTAACTGATTTTCGCTCTAACATGAAAAAACCGTTATGACTGTTGACTATGTACAGAAATGATAAAAACTTCCCCCAAGAACGGTTAAACGTTGATAAACTTTTATGCAAACTGTTTGTCTTTCAGTAACCAGTAACTTGTAAACAGGTGGATTGATTACCTTCGGCTTTTTCTCACACAGTTTCAGTTTGAACACCAATTAAAAGGGTAAACTTGGTCATGTTCGTTCAATTAATATGTTCCGCGAAAAAAAGATCTCATTTATTTATCTTTTATGCGGTTGTATTTCGTTTCGACTAACAATCTGATTCAAGTTTGAAAAATGGCGTCGACAAGATACACGATCCACATCTCTAATGACAGTCAAATTCAGCCGTGTGTGTTTAATTAGCAGAAACATGAAGTCGTATGCTTCACCGAAATCTGGAAAAAACGGAATAGCCCAATTTTTAGTTGGATTACGCAATCCCGGTTTATTGAAAAATAGATGTATTTACATTTGGGTTTTCAGTATTCTGTGACACTGCTTTCGTCTGTCCAATTGGTCCTTTGTACGTTTACACGACGATGAGGTAATCAGTTATGTTAGTAAGATATAAAACTAGTTGTGTTGTTAGGGGAAGCCTGATGCAGTGGGTCATCGTTCTGCGGTCCGGCCCGGCGTTGAGCAGCCTGCGTTGTGCCGTTGATGGGCATCAGTTGATTGAATATAGTTTGATAATAATCCCATTGTTTCCACCAGAAATACACGCCACTGTTCACTTGGGTTGTAGACAAACGAAATGAGAATAAGGTAAAATTTAGACCGTGTATTTGTCGTGACAAAAGTGGATTCCATTAAACATCAGCTTAGAAGAGTTTATGGATGTGGCGTAAGATTTCCTCAAAAGTAAATGCTGAGTTAGGAAACACGGGATACTGGTAAATTCAATTAGTTGTTTGAAAAAGTTACCGTATAACTGACAAACCCGGTTCCGATTGGTTGGCTTTGGGCAAATGTGAAACTGTGCTATTAGAGCCAAAAATACAACAACCAGGAGTGTAATCAAAAGAATTGCACAAGCGGTAACTAAAAATGAGAACAATGATTCCTCATAGCTGTACGTGTGGACAGTCATGATGTGGTTGATGGGTTGTGAGAGTTGTAGGACTTGGACAAGGCGTTTTCCGGCATGCGGAGACGGATTGCTTAATCACTTTTCAATCGCTTTCGCACTGGAAGAACTTGGTATCCATCAGCATCCGGTTGATTCTTTTTGATCCAATAAATCGGGGGGCGAAGTTGACTGGCTTTTTGCGCGCCTCAAATTGGTGAGGCTTGCTACACTTACTTCGCTAATCTCAGTACTAATCCAGAGTAGCTAGAACTCGTGGACTCTTTCATATAAGTCTGCCGTTTTGTGGTCCACGTGGCGAATTCTATGAGAAGATGCAAACAGCTACAAATATACTGATGGGATAGAGCTGAACTAATTGCACAGTTTGAAAGTACATCAAGTTGGTTGTCAACATTTCTTAGTTTTCTAATGGTCGTCCCAGCGAGCGTCACACATCCGAATGAAAATGAAATGCACACCACTTTCTTTTCCGATTGGAACTTTTGTCCCTCGTTCTCGTCTGTAAATGGTACTGTGTGACAATTTCACAGAAATAATATACGTGATATTGTCAGTTGATCGGACATCGTTTATCCTGTGCACGCTGTCATGGTTCCATCAGTCAACCAGTTCACGTGGTTTGGCTTTCGTGTAATTTGGACGAAATTTCTGAAAAGAATATACTGTACTTTTCAAGTCTGTTTCCTATAAATCATACATTCAACAGATCCATCTGCACGTTATCGAATGAGTAAATCCAGATAGCTTAGTTGATTGCTGGGTTTATATTTGGGTAAGAATATTTTACTTTGCAATTAACCAAGTTCGAAATAGCTAAATGTATTTGATTGATCAATGCTCTTACCACTCGCATATAAGACATCGTCCACATACTGTTTATACGAGTTATATTCATTAATACCTGCTTTTAATTGGTCATATTTAAGTTCCCCGGTGGAGTTCCCAAAACACGGTTCAAACGGGGTCCAATTGCCGCACTATCCTTCTGTTGATATATTGAATTCAAACTGTACAATTTGAATGAGGAACTGTAGTAGTTGCTTCAATTCCGTTTAGTGTGTACAGTAATTCACTTCGTTTGTCGCAATAAAAGAGAATGAATTTCTGATAACTTCATTCAGCTGGACACTTTTGAACACGCATACTGCGTCAGGAAAGAGCACTGTTCGCTCAAACAATCTAGGTGTACCAGTTGCATCAACGAATTCAAAAGGACAACTTAGGGCATACCCGAAGAACCTCTTTACACAAGGTGCTATAAATGTCCTTTTATCAAATGACTTTGAAATTTCCACTGATTGCCACACACTGTGATCCGAACTCCTAGGGTTGCAGTCGGGTAATGTGTGACAAGTTCGTCAGTGCTGCGTTCCCACAAAAATAATAATAATAATAAATAATTAGTGGTTAGTTAATAACTAGAAATAGACAACCTCATTTCTTCTCGTTTGTCTCAGTGTATTCGTCATGACAGCGACGTTTGCGGGTTGTTTACATACCTAAAGTGATGACCGATGGCTGCGAACGAAACTGTTGACACGATTTTTTCCCCAGTTCATTTATATTTGAAAACTTCTTCAGCTACACGATTCGCCTACCCCGGTCAACAGTTATCTATGAATTCACATGAAATGCTTTACATATTGCAAGTCCTGTTAAAGATGAGTGGTCACTCTATTGCTATATACATGTGGTATGTGTGTGCCAATTGCCGGAACGTGGTACACACACATGTACAGTAACATTCATGCTGTAACCGTTAACAATCCGATGGTTCTATAGCCCGGAATTTCAATCGGTCAACGGTGTCAGGCGAGTTATTTAGCATAAGTTTTAAATGTACTTCGCCGTCTTTCAAGAACCGGCGTCTGACTTTTGGAAGTGACGGTAAATGAGTGATAAGATTCAAATAAAGTGAGTTGGATTACAATGATGAAAAGTTGAAGAATTTCATTGCAATCTTATATCGCTCGCACTCGAGATATCGAGGACTCGAATACGATCAACTAATCGAAGTCTTCGTCGAACACGTGTTGTCTGGTGTCAAAATGAAAAAGCGTACAACACCATCAACGTCAATCTTCACGGGTTTGTATTTTGGTGGTTAGAAACGATATGATTTGATCGTTGAAATCTATGTGATATACACTTAATGGAATACAGTATAAAGGTGCGTCAACAATTAGTCACTGACAGTAAACCAGAGAGACCTATTGACGCTAGAGTTACTTATCACCAAAAGATAATGACGCCAATAAAAAGCATGCATGTATAACAGGTAATTAGCAGTGTGACATATATAAACGAATAATGAGCTAGATAACCAAATGTTTGAACTTATCAAAATCCTGCTAGTTCTGTACACATGATTGTTGCAGATTACTGCTTGAATATGCGGGGACTTGTGGGGGAGTTTCAGAGAGCAGGGTTGATGTCAGTGTAATCCTTGACTCGTAATTCCTTTGCTGTGTGAGCCAGTACGAGCCTCGGAGCCAAAATCCTTTCGGTGCCACTGTGTACCACTTAGTTCACGTCCTCCAGTACAGGCACGACGCTGTTGTGTTCAGTTTCTCAAACCTCCACTTGTTTTTACATATCCGAGGGCCTGGCGGCTTTTGGTTTGATCGTGAACATGACCAATGACAGGTCCACCAAGAGTGAGATAATTTGTGCGTGTGTGGAGGGGGAGTGGGTGAGAGAGGATTGTACAGGCACCTGTGGTGTCGACATGATTGGGATGTTCCCCCGTGCCAGGGGCATCACGAATGGTCACGTCTGTTTCACCAGGTCGCGGGACATCGGACCACGTAACACAAACGAAGTGTCGATGCGGTAATTAGCGCGGACAAACGTAATGTGTCAGTTATGACTGTCCTGTCCAAAGTGACATCTACAGACCCTATGACAACAAGAGGCTAGATCATCTAGGGTAAACGTTAGGCTGATGTGAGAAAACACGAAAGTTGGGTGTATGGAAGGGATAGGAGCAGGATCGGCACGATTGTGCACTGATGACGGACTGACATGTGTCTCGTGCCTGTCACCGACGGTCGGTTAGTAGCACCGGTATGTGAAATGAAGTAGGCATGTTCGGACTTGCGGTTTTATTAACGTAGGTGGGTGCGTGTGAGTAACAGTCTGTTTAGGTGGATATGATCTTGTACTCTTGTCGAACGGCAGTAGCACGAGGCCTATGACAACAATCTGTCATTGCTTCCTGTTATTGTAAGCAGATTAGAAAAATCTGATAGATGATGTGTATATGACTGGCTAAATCTTAACGCGAGTAGCAGTAAACAGCACAGATTTAATGTGAGCAGCTGGATCTGTTGATGAAATGCAATAAGTAATCTGACAGATTTGTCAATTCAGAGCCCCATTTGCTAAAAACATGGAGGCCATTGAACTAGACTAAACGACAGAAACAAAATCTCCAGAGGTGGCAAATGCACTACCAATCAAGTTTCGATAACATGAAAACAACGGTAGCATTCACTAAACCATCCATCCCACCGTGTAGTACGGACTCGATCAAATGACCTAAGAAAAAAACTGTCCAGCAGTGTAGCCTTAAACTTTCGGAGTTTCTAACATTACTTAGCAGTTAAACTGGTGCAGCAACTGCTACCTTCGAGTATTCTGCTCCTGTCGCTGGTCTGGTCCAGGTGAAGCACAATTTTATTTGTATTGATAGCCGGATAGCCGGAAGCTGAACGCTAATTACCACAGCTCGTGGATAGAACTTTTATGAACCTTGATAATAATGCCCAGTCCTTTACAAGAAGACTCGATAAAGGCAACGAACGAGCGATAGGGTATGTAATAAACAATACTCTTCAGAATAATCATTTTTCACTTATTTACGGACAGTTAGTTATAGGCAAAGTCGGTTAATGATCAAACAAGTGCTATTGATCTGTCTAATATGGACTCTGATAGACTTGGTACACACGAATCACACACACTCCACGCACAATTCAGAGCCAGTAGGCTTCGTCCATCTTCCTCAAGCGTACAAGCTATTAAATCATTGCAGTTACTTTTACTTCAACTTTTCACAACCCAGCTACCATATTCAAGATAAGTTTGAGTCGACTCGTTACGGGGAGTGATTCGAAATTACAAAACGACCTTCTCCATCTCTCTAAGTAGACTGTGACAACCACATGTGAAAAAGAAGTTTTACCACATGTTTGCACACACGGGTTTGAGCTTCATCGATATTAACAGTTACTATGCTTCTTTAGCTAAATTCAGACGATTCAAATATCTTGTATTTATCGTTCAAATTGTCTCCTGATTTAATAGTACACGAGCAGTTAGTCCGTATTTTGGCTTTGTGCACAGTTTGGAAAGCCACTTGGAAATCACATAATTCAGTTACATGGGTGGGCTAACTTGTTAACGAGTTATTCCGCTCAACTCCTCAGAAAGTCAAATCGCTTTCATCGCGAGACTACATTTTATCATTTAACCTCGTTGACAGGAAGTCAACAGGCGTTTGTTTCTAGACCTGGACACTACATGGATGTGCGTATTATGAAAAAATGCAAATCTAAACAGTGCTACCTAATTTTAAGGATAATTGGGAAGAATTTACTGCCCGAATGGAGTGAGTTGGCTAACCAGCAGCAGCCTCATGGAGGCCATCGCTGAACTATACGGCCAAACTACACAACCCGTAACTTTTAACGAGTAACGCTCCTGTATCTGACGTGAGGTGATAATTGGTTTCGATGTAGGGTAGTTCTTCCCTCTATATTGCCTCTTTTTTCAAGGATCGGACGATTGTTACTAATAGAGGTATTCAAGTCTACTATTTGTTGACTAGCAAATCTAGTACTAATAACTGTATTGCAGATCCGATCCGTTAGTAGATCTCAAGCTTTCAATATGAAATACTGTAGAATAAAGCTGTATTTGTTCCGAATACGGTTTCGTGGTATATTCTGTGGTGCTCAATTAGGCATAAAGAATCATGTATACCTATTCACTTAACCAAAACCGGGTTCGATTCAGTGAACTCATTTGAAGTGTACATAAAAAATGTTGAGGGTAGCCAAAGGTAGTAAATAATTTTGTAAATGACCCGTTTGACAGCAAACTAGTCAAAACAAATTTCAAATTCCGAAGCACACAAGCAGCCTATCACCTGTAGTCCAAATGATTTCTTCCTATTGACTGGCGCAATTGTCGTCTACTGGATTTCGATCCTATTCTGAGACGCACAAGGCTTGAAGCACTTTGTTGTTAATATTTTGTAGTATGAAAGTGCAGTGATTGCCTGATAATTGAGGGATTCCAAGGTTTTCACATAAATAGGGACAAAAGACCACAACTATATAATGTATTCCAGATAACCGAGGTAGTACGTAAAAGAGTCGGTGCATTTTACATATATGAACACGGGTGAAAAGACAAACCGGTTGAGGCTAACATTTTGTATGGAATTTTCAGAGTCGAACAGCGAGGAAGTATATACGCAGGAATGATGGAAGTGTGCCTTGGATGGGTGGTTCTGATCCATTGATGACGTTGATTTTTGTAGTCAGCTTGTACTGTCTTCAAGTATGCCTAGCCTGATACTATCAGCCTACTTCAGTCGTGACACCCAAACTCGACAGTTCAGCCTAACTGCAGCAGCTTTATTACTCGGATGGATTGACACGATCAGTTGTGCAGCAACCGCTGATGAATAGGGCTTTATGCGTATTTCCACTAACCTCAGCGGTCGATACTCCCAAGTGCGTTTAGGCAATCGTTATGTTACACAGCCTATGTGGCTTAGTTGAAAGAAATAAACGAAATGGTGAACACAATAAAAAGGTGTGTTAGCAGGCCTTATGTCTTTCAGATGGGAGTGGAACACTTGTCTGTAATTAGATGGAAGATGTAAGTGGGCTGATAAGATACTCAACTTATCTAGCATGAAACGTTTAAGAGGAGGACAAACTTATGAACTGATCTATACAATAAGTTCAGACGATGCTAGGCAAGCAAACTGTAAGCAGTGGATGGTGGGAATTGGAAATAAGATTAAAGTGCGGGAAAATAACACTAGATTCATCATCGTTACACAATATGCGCAGCAAAAGTCAATGGTAAGAAAGTCGATACAGATTTTCTGAGAACAAACTCAACATACTTTAACATATTCGACAGTGGACATTGCACGAAACATAAAATGCCGAACACACTGGACAAACAACAAGCCTAACATGTTGGACTCAATGTACCTAAGTTTCCATTATTGGCAACGTCAAATTGCTTTTCGAGAGAATAGGAAAGGAAATGGGTGTGCTGCTAAGTTAACATTCATCAAAGCGGGTTTGCCAATCAGTGAATCAGCCTACTGTTCGTTGTGTACATATTGGCTTTTGGGTGATTACTTATTGGGAGGGGCAACACAGACACAGTTGGATTTCTAATTTAGAATGTTTAGTACATTGATCAACCTAGCTAACTTAAAAAGTGACTGTCATTTGACAAATGCTGACCAGGCATACACATTATTTAAAGATTTAGGTCGGCCTTTAAAGATTTCTTTTTCGACAATTTGTCTATTTTTGTCAAAGTTTCATCAAGTGGCAACGGAAGGTGCAATTTTTTCTGTTCTTTGTTTTACTTTGTATTGGCAGTTGAAAATAATCGATCGTGTTCCACGTGAACTGTTATTTTTCACACAACGCCCTCGCCACATCAGCTAATTTAATGAAGTTTGCCGGCATTTAGTACGGTTATGTTGAGTTCCAAAGTTACTCAGTTAAACCGTCGAGTTAAACGTAACTGAACAAGACAAGCCGTAATGGACTATGATCTTATGTACCTCAGCGTTATAAAGTAGTATTGGAGGTTTGATACCACTAGTGTTTGCGCGATTACACAACAGGTAGTCCAGAGATATTGGACACTTCTGAGATGCTTAATAAAGCACTACACTACATTGGTACATAGACTGATACAGTGCAAGGAAGAATTTGCTTACTTGATTGTTCAATCAGACTAGTACAACTAGAGCTATGGACGTTTTATCTCACCGTTTTTTGTGGTTGTGAATGTATCTCGTAGGACTGTAGTCGTAATACGTCAACTGCCGGACTAAGGGACAATCTTATATAGACCACTTTTATAGATAGCATCAGCTTTTTCTTGTGCACGACATGAACTTCGGTGGTTACCAGTGGTATTACTTCTCCGTCTGTCATACATATTGTGTCAACTCTGTAGAAGTCTCCTTGAACGAGAAGACGTTATAGTGGATCTACATTGAGTTTTGGAACCCGGGATACTTTCCCGTCTACGCTGATTTGCAGTTCAAATAAAACTTCGTTGTTCTGTCAGATTTCCAGTCAGCTGAATTGTGTTTACAGATCAATTGTTGGACATTTGAACACAGTGAGTCTAACTAATCTGTAGCTCACACAACTCAATCTTAGGATAGATCAAGTGGTATTACAAAGTGTGAATAGTACCTGCATAGAACATCCAGAATATACGCCAAACAGAACTCTCCGTTCAGTCTTGCATGTTAGCGTGCGGACCAATTTTATCGAGATATGAAACACCTGCAATACAGAAACTATTGTCCTCGAAAATTACCAGTGATATAACTGTACGTTTGCAGTCAGCCTGAAACCTTCCTAGTTTTTTAACTATGGACAAATGATATTTGTGGAACCACTGGTAATTACTAGTTTGATATCACTTTCACAGTCCACACGATTTTCAAACTGTTTGCAATAGAAGACTGCTCGCAGAGCGAATTCACTCAATAAAAGGCGAGTTCATTCTGCATCATTCTTGTCAACTGTTTAGTTCATGTTTGGTACATTAAAAAAGGTCCAGCAGCAGCATCTGCACTATATTAGCAACCACCCTTCTCATGCAAAACGCAGTGGTTGGCCTTTTTCGTTGTTGCAGGGTATATGTCGTACAAACTCTAGGGCATTACGTTCGAAACCGGTAAGATTAAACGAAATGTCAACAGCTTGCAACATGTGCCTTCTTTCGTTATTGATTTTGTTAACAAAACTAGATAACGGTAGAGTTCAGAAAGAGTGTTCGCGTGACAGTTCATTTTTGTCGAGTTTAAGGTTATTTCTAATAGGTTACATTTGACCGATTAGAGTACTGTGGCAGTGGGCACACCAGAAAGGAATGTAAGTAACGTCACAATCTACAGGCTTGCAAATATGGAGAGACGGTGAGACAAAAAGAAAGGGGTTCAGGACACAGAACCAAGGATAACATGACCATTAGCACGGTTGCTACGGCAAGTGAGACTGGGCAACGGTCACAGCGTGTTAGACTAATAGAAACTGTGTGATTATTTGAAAAAGTGGTTACCTTGCGTTGACTTTGACGTTAGTAAACTCAGGGTTTCAAGTCCGGGCTACACAAGTTAGGCCTCAAAAACGGATGCTCATCCTTTTCGCTGTAAACAGTAGTACTCTTCTGTAGCCTACAGTGTGACTGAATGGTATTCGGTACTAACTTTGAGCTCACTTTAACGCTACCTGCGTGACGTTTTCTAACCAGATACTCCGAAATTGCTGAATGATCTGACGATGTCCACACTAAAAGACGTCGGACATTGTTCAGCAGTGCACACGGCTGAATGATCCAGATTGCCGGAACAGTTTGTAGTGGAATTTTGCGGGTCTACTGTTTACAGTTAGATACATAGAAAAGCCGAGAACGTATCGTGCGCGTGCACTTTTGAACCAGTTGTTTCGTTGTGCTCATTTCCTTGTGTCTTTTGCAAACAATCATGAAGAAAATAGTTTTTCCCTAACTAACAGTGAGTTTTCACTGGCTGGTTGATTTCATGTTGTCCGATTAATCGAGGTGTCAACATAAACTAACCCCATAAGAAGTGAAATGTTTTCCGATAGCCTACTTCGGTTTCAGAATGCCTTCGTACCATACGATTACCCGAATTTCCTTGTTAAGTGGGAGCAAACGTTAAAGTTGTGTATGCCGACTGTTATTAATGGAGTTGTGTAATACGTTTTATCCACAAATATCCATCTCGTTATTGCCCTAGTAAAACACTGAGAAATGCTGTGGTATCATTGGTGTGTTCCTTAGACAGAAAGTTTGTGATTGGATAAATCTACGATCTCTCACGAAGACGATAAGTAACACGTAGCGATAAACCAAAAATCCCAAATAATCATCACTTGATCAACGTACAATAATAGACAACAGATATTTGGACAATCATCAAATTGACGCGATAAAACAAAACACCTTGGCCAAGATCCAGACAACTGTTAAAAAGAGGGGAGGTAAATTATACACCAGTAAACACTTGGGAGGGATACGGTTGAGTTTTCAGGTATGATATTGGACAGTCCAGACAATGACAGGTGTCAAACACTGTGGCATTACAGCTAGATACAGATCTGTCTATATGAATGTGTCATCCATATACCACTTATAAAGATGTAAAATTATACGTAATAACATTGAAGCAACCTTATTTTAGTTTGGCAGTGAAAATTTTGGACATTATGACCAAGTGAAACATCTATCGCTACACCATCTATTCGCCTGTAAAGGGAACTTTTTAGCAAATGGCATCGAATGTGAGTTCCTGTTACTTCGCCAACGGATTGTCATCAAGAATTTGACGAGACATGATCCAGTAGTGCATACAGTTGGTGGTTTCATAGCACGGGGGCTTTGTCAAGAATGGTTCACTGAAGACATTTGTCTAATCACATACCCTAATAACCTTGATAATGTGGACAGGTTCGAACGTGTTCTTCAGAATATGGTTGTGCACTTGTTCTTCTAAAAGATCCAGTAAACTGTACAATTTCATACTGGGGTTTATCAGCCACACCACCGGTAGACTTTCAAGGTACACAGGATACTTTAAATCTTGGGTGGTCTGTGACTGACACTATTTTAAGAAAGGGTGTTTACTTTTCCGAAATGTGACATCAACAGAGTGGTTCGTTAAAATTACAGAAGCCTCAATTTTGGTATCTACCGATCGGACAATTTACTTAACGACTTGTACGTTTTGCAACAAAACTGGAGCGGCGAGGATAACATGTATTGGCCAGTTTATGTGCTTTGTGACATCACCTCCCAAGCATACACAATTGCGCTATCTTAAGGTCGCACTAACCCATTTCATACGTACGACAAAACAGTCGTGTTGGCTTGTAACCACATGGAACCAAATGCACAATTATTGAGGACTTAATCATTGTCGTACAAGGAAGGATTCAGCATTGTAGCTTTACCCTGGATAACATGAAAACCAGACCGTCTGTACCAGCATACACAACCTGTCCAGGTGTTTTTCTAACTGGAGGGACATATATGGCGCTACTATACTACGTCAATCCAGTAAAGAATCTTCACTTCCTATATCAGTAAGTCGATATCTACAAGATTCCAACCAACCCTTTGGTGACACACATTCCACCGGTGTGTTATGTGTACCAGTCTTTGGCGTAATATAATTGTCATCCCTATTGAAATTCATTGATAAACGCTTCTGAACGTTAGTGGTTCTGTTTTCTTGTGTTAACGCAACATCCTATTTCTAGCAAAAAATATTGACGTGGACTAATTTGTATCAGTACAGCGTAAATTTGTTAAAGAAAATAACTGACTCAAATTCTCTTAGTGAGGTAAATTGGCGGATAGTGAGTCGCCTAGAAAAACCCAAAAGGAAATGGGAAGATATAGGCTGTAAGAGAACTTAGTCTGTTCACACGTTATCATCAGACCTAAACCATGACACGAGAGTAAGTCTTTGAAGTTCACCATACTGTGATGAGGTGAAGCTCGAAGAAACTGTTGAAGTGTAAACCACAAAACCATTGTTAGCGGTAATTTTCCATGGACAGGCCAACGACAAGAGTTAACAGTAATTGCTTTGAATAACGAAGGCAGACAATTATTTTCACATTGCATGAGAATATTAAATAAACCGGTTACTAACAGAATTGAAAACTGGTGAGCTGTTTCTTTTTAGTCTGCTTGCTGAAAGCTCCGTTGATTTGGTCAACCTGCTCGGGAAATCCTCTTTGATTCTTGAAGCGAGATGCTTGTAATTATATCCGATATACTTTTCTGCAAACTTAGAATGCAACCTTATAATGAAACATACACTGCTTTTAATGAGACGAGCAAAAAGAAATCGGATTAACATTTTCACACTGCTTCGTAACTTTCTTTAAACCTGTACTGAATCTTTCAGATATCAGTCGTTATTTCCAAACGCGTGTAAATGACAATATCGTATAAGCTGCCTTTCGTTTAATTCCGTTATCAAAGCTGGACTGAAATATCGTGTCTATAAACGTGTCAGATGACCAGATACTAACATCATACTACAATAATGTGAACCCGATAGCGTTATTATAAATATTGTTAGGACTATATAGCTTTCCCGTAAGTGAAATATGGCTTTCCCCATCTGATCGGCAGGTGAAAGCATCTCCAAACGCTTGTGATGTTCAAGCTCACATGTCACGGCAGGGTTGAAACTAAGTCTACTGACAGTGGGTTTTGTCTGCCTATGGCTAAAGAATGAGAGCTAACAAAGAAACTAGATGACTAGTTATCGTGGAGCTATCAACTTAATTGCATGTGTGCTCTTGCAGTTTGACGAGAAACCAACTGACTGGTTACTACCCTAATTGACGTTAGTTGATTTCAGCTTTCTAGCCGAACTCTTTCACATCTTAAGCAAAGTCAACAATCATTGAATGGAACCGTTTGAACAGAACCGGTTGCGTTGTACTTCCTTGACTGAGTGAAATAACGGTAATCTAATAGGTAGGTTGACAAAAGACCTCTGCCGGAAACAATTCTTGTAAAGTTATACATGCTGTGACGTGTGTTCGTATCCGTTCGACTGCATAGATATACTTCACTTCAAGTTTCTAGGTTGCATTGTCCACACACCCAAAGGTTCTAGAGGTTGAAAACCTTAGCTCGTGATGTGTACAACGGACGTCGGTTTTGTTTGAGCCCATAAAATTTACCTATCGTAATTGTGGATTGATGCGACTACCATCTGTTTTACAATCATCAGCGCTCGGACATCAGTTTGCTGTGAGTTGCTAGTGATGACGGGTTTATACCTATTTGATGTGTAACCTCGTCCGGATTGGACTAGTGACCGACTAAGAACTCATGAATTCGGACTGCTCCTAAGTTTTCGATGATGTAAGTTGGTATGAAAAACTCACACTGCCCACTCGTTAGATTTCATCCTTTGTTTAACGTTATATTGAACTATTCTGAGAAAAAATCTATATGGACATAAACCGTGATACCTACGGTTCGTGTATGTCTTTGAGCTAGTGAATGTCTACCTATTCCCTAGAGTTGTTTGATCGAAAAGTTCCTTACGTTCTAATATCCCTTGTTTGCTTATAGACTGGGCTGTTTCGATGAAATAAAGCAGTTGTATGGTTAGTGACATGAAAAATTCAGGTGGAATAATTTTGAGCTTGGAAATTTCTTAAAAATTAACTCTAATTTCTGCGTGACAGAATGCACACAATCATTTTGTGTTACAATGGACTAGTTGTTCATTCTGCAAAATTTTCAAGGATTTTGTTAAGACAATGCTTTTACGTCTTAAAGACCAGCGGGTTCACTGTGAACAGAAAGGGACTTAAAATGACCAAAACGTCGTTGGAGAAACATTTGCATTCTTTTTTGCTTTGAGGATTCTAGATTAGAAAGCTCGCTGTTGACAAAATCGTAAGTTCAGTATGGAAATCGTTTGAAAGTACTGACTACACTGCATCGAATTCCTCAATGTAATCATATAAACTAAGAGAGAGTTCAGTCACACAGCAAAAGTTGTACAGTCACATTGAGCGTCACGTTAGTGTGAAGCATACGTCAGTATGTATTTAGTACTGATTAACGTTCAAGTCCAGTATTCTATTGGGGTTGTAAAAACACGAGGCAATCATGTGGGAGAGAATTTACCGTGTGCTGTCAATTTGGTAATTGATGAACGTGATTTATGATGCCAGGGGCAAACTGCAGTAGGCGGACTGAGTTACCTCATTCTCCGTTCAGAGTAGTTGAAGTCCTGGAAACCTTCAGTGTAATGGAATTGTTTATTTCGCGCTATTTTTGGGAAAACGAAAATTTGAAGCACTTAACTATTCACCAGTTTGGCACACCTGTTTTAAGTGGTGAGTTTCTTTCAATCATTTCATCAGACTATGGAGAGGACGTACTTCGCGATATCCCAAAACTTCGTTTACTGTTAACCATTATTTTTTCCAAAACAAGTTTCAATAGGGTCACCAGTATAAGGTGAAGTACCTTGTGCACGAACAGTTTGATTTGCACCTAACTTGTCACTGTAATGAAATCAGTAGTCTACCAGTAGACTACAACCAAACATGGCGAGTTCATGAAAAGTGCTGGCGTAATAAACAAAGTGAGAATAATCAAGATCAGTGGTCAGGCTTATGCGATTTTATTTCCCATCAAAATTTTCCTTTTTGTCTCCCAGTTGATTACCTTGAGGAACTTATACTTTTATGTACAGAGAATATCCGTTTTGATTTCGGCGGATTTTCCTATAAGAAAGTTGATGGTGTGGCAATGGGTAGCCCATTGATTGATTTAAAACTATCTGATGCTATAGATGGTGCCAGCCTCTATAAGCGATATGTAGATGATATTTTGATTTTTACTACTAAAATTCATTTTGATTCACTCCTAAACCACTTCAATTCCGTTCATCTTAATCTTTCTGTTTCTCATGAGGAGGAAACAAACAACAGTTTATCTTTTCTAGACATTTTAATCATCAGACGGTAGGATGGCTCATTACAACGCTCAGTGCACCACAAAGCCACTTGGAGCGGTCAGTATTTGCAGTTCTCTTCTTTTGCGCCCATTACTTGCAAAAGAGGCCTGGTACGAACCTTGTTTAATAGAGCCCGGGAGATATGCACCGATGACTGTTTACAAGGAGAAGAGGCGAACGGATACACAGGGAAGTTCATCGATATTCACAGCCAGAAGAGACTTGCAAAGATTGTCGTGAGTACGGTTCCCAAGAAGCAGGTCTTTTTGAACCTACCCTTCAAAGGCGATCATATCACAACCGACGTAAGTCAAAAATTACAATCTGCTCTAACTCGGACATTCCCTGTGGCTGAATTGCGATTGCTACTTACACAAAGAATGGTTGAACATATGCCTAGGTGGTTGATACGCGCCATGACGCAACGGACATTGGCAACAGAACCACGGAAACGAAATCCGACCACATCCATCACAAAGCGCATCATGGAAACAGGTCACGTTGTTGACCTGACCAACTCGTTTCAAGTTCTGTTACGTAATAAGAACCCCAAATTGCTTGCTTTCTCCGAGGCGATGTTGATCAATACTCACTGTCCGGCTCTGTGTGTGCATAAACTGTTGACTCACGTTGTTTGTCTGCCCTGGAACTGACGACAGTCTTTGCTTAATGTAAACCCAATGGTTAAATGTTTTTTATTGTGATGCTAACCGCATGTCCTGTATATTCTAATGTTTTACGTTTGTGACCGAAGAGAGTAAACGAAATGTTAACACCTCGCGATGTATGTCTNATGTCTTCTATCTCTATTGGTGAACTGGATCAAGGGAACTCAGTGTTTTAAATTATGTTGAGAGGTCAAATGGTCATGCGTGATTAGATAATGGGTCAGGATGGCGTTAACGAATACTTTCGATGAGACTCAACTGTGAAAAGTCAAGGCTTCGGCTTGATTCGATCCAACGACAGACACAGCATGTCTCAACGCGGTAAGCGCTCTAGTAGCTGAGCTACGAAGCCACAACATGAGATCGCTCCCCTGAATCATTTAGTGGATCCCATATGAGAGAGTGGGACGGATGAGTAACAGAGTCCGAATGTGAAATTTCCGACCTACTGGTGTGGCTTCGTAGCTCAGCTGGTATAGCGCCTGCAGATTCGAGGCATGATGTGTCTCTCACTGGTTCGAATCCGGCCGAAGCCCTGACTTTTCAGAGTTGAGTCTCATCTAAAATCGTAAATCTACCACACTACTCATTAGAAATAGTTTCGAGCTGGATAAAGACCAAAAAAGCTAGACAGACACATGACAGATTACTAAAAACGTTAAAGAACGATGATAGGTTTCAGGAACAAGAGAAACTCATCGGAGAAGAGATAAACTGATGGACACAGTGCTGAATATGTCAAACAGACACCAACAGCCCCAGCAAAATTTAGACCTTGTTTTTTCCTCAGCTGCAACACGTTGTGAAAGGCATCGGCATTACAGACTCTTTCGCAAGCGTTTCTTGATTACACTTCAATCGATTTCACTTCCAGAGGCACACCATAGTCAAACATATCCCGAAACTGCTAAGACATCTAATGGTGCGTCCGCCTTAACTTGCTGAACCGGATGTTCGAAGTCTTATAACACCGATGGCTAAACGACTTGTGACAAGAGGCCACGAAGGTGACCCAGTTAACTCATTCACCAGCCCGTTACACAACTGAAACCCGGCTTTCTGTGAGCCGATGCCTACCGGAAATTATCGGGCTGCATTGAGTACACAAAAGTGGTTAAGGTAACCCAGCAGGTTGCTATGGTTTGTATTACTTAATAGATTATGTGGTTGTAGGTTTGTCTATCCGCTATTTGTCCCTATTTGCCTTCTGTGTATAACCTGCATTTTTTGCTGTTACGATTGATGACAGCAAACAAATGTTAGCCTATTGCAAGATGTTTTCATCCGCTCTAATGAACTTACCTGTTTGATCATTTGATAATTTACGTGGTTATTAATCATTTTTGATTACATTACCTTCCAAGTTTTTGTGTCAACTGATTTGTTTGCCCAACTTCCAGTGTCGTTATGTGTGCACGATGCGTCCGTACTATTTTTAACCATTATGAACTCGGTTTTACGTACGTTTACGTGCGAACGCTTCTAATCATTTTAGTAGCTGCCAATGCATGTGACATGGCTACAACGAATCATACAACGTAGAACGTAGTAAATTCAACTGGGGTAGTGACTTTGATGGTAGCCCTGATACGTTTGAAGTGTAGTGCACAACGTGCAAAAACGAAGGGTGTCGACGTCACTATGTTGGGTTTGCCGGTCACTGCTTAACACCTTCTGCTTACGAGACAATTCCGCCAACGTTAACGCTCCTAGACTTCTTCAGCTAACGCAAGGTAACCCGAACTCATGAGTACTTCTCGGACGGGTAAACAGGAATACTGCGGTTGTCAGCCCGAAAACCCGTTGACATCTTCTTTGAGTCCAATCCATTGATTATCAGAACTCGTCTGAACTCCGTAACTTCCGTGTTGCAGTATCTCGTGTTGTTATCGTTGATAGTCTAGTAAGATGCACTTGTATTCACTCGAACTATGTTGTACTCCATACTTGACCACTACAAAGCTAATAATCAACCCTACCGAACCTCCATCAGTACTTTTGTAACCATTCAGATAGTCAGTTGTCCACCAGTTCCAATATATCTTCATCATAGGTGAAATGCGCCTTATCAACCCTCTAGTGATAATGATAATTTTGGAGAGCACAGCTCATTTTTTGATGAACGGATATCCTCACTCAGTTCAGAGCACCTTGTTCTGCATGCAACTCTTCACAACTTGAAAACTGTCTGATATAATTCAAGCCACGAGGCTTGTCAACCGGGAGAACATAGATAGCACCAGCCAGTGTGTACCATTTTCTCCGCAACGATGTGGCTCAAGTTGAGGCCTGAGCTTTAAGTGATCTGCAAGATAACATTAGTTTCACACAGAATGCTATCAGAGTCAAGCTGCATACTACAACACTGCTCACTTTTGCACTGTTGTCTATTCCACAACAGCTGATTACATTATTGCTCGACATGAGTGAGAAGTTGATTTGAATATGGGAGACTCCAAGTTACACAACGGATCTTGGGCAAAATCTTGGCGCTGATCAAGGTCAAAAAATTTGCGGTCGCAAAAACCTTTCGTCAACTAACATTTAGAGAGTTCCTGAAGAGCAACGTTTACCTAACCGATATGCGTTTGCTGCCACATTTTTCGTGGGTTTTTTCAAGCCAACAGCAAACTCCACGACAGAGATTGTCGATGAAATCCATTACTACCCTTATTCGAAATAGAGTCGATTTCAGCATAATCTGACTCCATTAACGAACGTTTTTTGTTTGATGATCGACAATGGGTACTCGTCTAGAGGGATCGCCTAACGTCAGCTACTGGTTGGGACTCGGTCAGGAAGTACGATTTTGGTTCTTGTGTTTAATTCAAGCCCAATACCCAATAAACCAACGTCTGATACCACAGTGTCGTCGGGCCAGAGAGCAGTGTGCGTATCCCTCTTTCTGTTTTGCGCAGCTGTAATTTTCAGTGCCAGTTGCATAAAAACATCAGCTATCTTTGGAAACAGACTGCACTGTATAGCACAACACTATTTGTTAACCAGGAAAGATTTGTAAAAAAAAACTTGTAAGCCGCTTTCCTCAGCATGTCACGTGAGTATATTACCATGGATACCATGGATATAGGTCAGTGTCGAACAATCTGATTGGCCAATGCAGGTATGTCGTACACGATTGGCTGCACTCCAACACCGTATCAAGCTTTCTGTTTGTAACTTCACGGAACTTAGACAGACGGTTACTTTTATGTTGTACAACGTCTAGAGTATTTAAAATCATAAATTTCTTTAATTTCCCTCGGTAGTGAACAGCAGAAGCAACACCTTCCAAGTTGTCAACAATCCAAAACTTTGGAGTGACGTGGCAACTAGCCAACTATTCCGGTGATTCAGAGGAGAGTGTACAGTGTGATGTTTTAAGCGTATAAGGAGTAAACTGATCCACATCAAGATTGTAGAGCAGTAACAAAAGATACGTAGAAAAACGTGCGTATTTTGCACACCTACTAACGGAATAAACTTTCGTGAACTTTTAAAGGGCAAGCAGATGCATGAATCGATCTTGTTTAACTATCAGCTATTGTGGGAAAAAATTGAGTCTATGACGTAAATTACCCAAATCGAACGAATGGCCTTTGGTTGCAAAGTAAAAAAACGATGCAATTCAGACAAAGGAAGTTGAACTCTCCGGACTAATTCTGGTAATTGCTGCACCTGAAGAACGAAACGGTTACTCACAATTAGCCCTAATGATAAACGTCAAATTTGGCTGAAAATGTTTTGATCTTTCTTGTAGAAGGAAGTGCAAAAAGAAGAAAGGCAGGGTCGTTTAACAGAATGTGCTGTTTTTCTCTGCTCACACATACTGACAGTCTATTAGATGATCCGTTACGAACGAGAATAAAACAATGTCAATTCCACCCAAACATGTAATGACAGCATTGCGAATAAATATGGAAAAACTGGGTGATTCATATACTGTTCTTCATTACAATGCCAACCTAGTGTTTTGTAGAGAGTGAGCATTCCTGGTTGGTCATCATAGTGTGTTACATCAATTCAGTCAAAGTTTAAAAAGGCTTACACTGGAAGTTTCGCAACTACTATCTGCCAGTCTAGGCATAAACGTTGCAGAAATTCTCTATAACTTCGTAATTCCAAGTATATAGGCGAGCTCAGTCACACACACTGCCTGCCGAAGTTTTCCATCTCTTTCGTGGTGTTATCTACAACGCTCACATTAGCCGTTTACCAGACCTCATAGCTGCGTGTATTATTTCAGAAAGATACGATTTTCTGTTAAAAAAGTACAGTTTATTCTTTTTTGGTTGTCTTTAAGGATGACATATTATTGTGATAGTGAGGAATCTGGGTTTGAACATTCAGTGTATATATAGTCATGGTTACTGTCGTTTCGTAACGAATAATTACCTCAGTAACCAACAACTACCACCATCTGTCATTTTATTTCCAAGGACAGTGTTTCAAGGTGATCTATTTCATTGTTTGACGTTAATTGTTGTTTGTAAGGAAAACTTCATCCACATGACCGAAATGCCTCTTCCTTGTTAGTTTTCTAGAGGCGTTCTTTCTCTCTCACACAAGTCGGGTTGTAGATTATTTAGTACTATAAATCAATGCACCTAATTGGTTGATTTGAAAATTCCGTCTAGTCATAAACAAAAACGTCCCATCAAGTGCTTACTGTTTTGATGAAGTGGACTCGGGCAGTTCCTCTCTTGCTCTTGTTACATTTCATCAGTGGTCTATATCTTTATTACTGTCGGAATTGAAATTCAGTTTAAGGTTTCCTGTTGATCAGTCGACTGAGTGGTGTTCGGATCCAGAAAGAACCGATCAATGTGCCTGTGAAAATACGAATGATGTGATCAACAGTGTGATGTTCAACCTTCGTATAGTAAACACCCTTATCATATGTCCCGATGTCTTTTTCGTGTGCACAGCTCTGCTGTGAAACTAGCCAACAAATATTTGCAGTTGAAGTCATTTATCACGTTATCGGGAATATTAAGTTCAAAACATTTTCCAGTCTGTGATTGTGCAGAATAGGGCATACGTTTATGAAAGCGATGAAGGAACCCTTGATCTTCTGTTCGGCAACTGGTAACAGAAATGGACTACAATGTAAAAGTATGTCTTACAAGAAACCTCGAATTAACGGATGGCAGGCAAAGTAATATACTGAAATGTTCGGGAAAATTGCCATCACAGTCATTTGTTTCAGACACTGAGACTGTTGTGGATGGTGACTTCAAGTCATTACAACAATCGATATTAGAGTCAACCTGATTTCTCAAAAGAAAGCAACAACGCTGAGTTCGTATATATGAGTAAGACACACGAGTTCTATTAATTAACACAATGACATCAACTAGTCACTGTTCGTAGGTATGTCACTAAAAAACATACATAAATACTAAGACGTAGAATGCGGTGCAGTTTGCGAATTGGTGACAAACCATGGTACACAGAAGTGGTTACATCAAAGGACCTTATTTTAACAAATTAAACGACTGAAATAATTCTTTTATCATTCGGTTATTTTTAACTGTAAATCAGTAACTTTTATTAAACATTATTTCATTTTTTTCTATGATTTTCTACCCACTTTTGTGGTGCACTCAATAATGATATGCCTGTTGTTTACATGATAAAATTGTTCATCTGTGACCGAATGCAATCAGCTGAATTGTACACATTTACTCAGCGTAGTACTCACATCTTAGTTTAATCGTCTGGAACAGAACGAACATTATGGTTATCTACCAAAAATGTGCAAACTTCCGAAATCTAACCTATTTTACAGATCATTGTGATTTATATATAGGTTTTCAGAATGTGTCTAAATAGTATTGGGAATTCTACAAGGACCAAAATGAAACTATCAATTGTTTGGTATATCGAAACCGAACTGGACTGATCCTAATCACACGAAGGTTTCCTTCCGGTCACCAATTATCTCCAACACATTAGCCTCGTTTCTATACATGCGAACAAAATTATATGGCGTGGAGCCATCTGTTCCGTTTCACCACGTGCATCTGATTTGAGCTCTAATTTCAGAAGGTAGTCTCACTGCAATTGTCAAATATTTCAGCTTTTCATCTGTTTCATTTCTCCTTCGCCCGTCTGTTTCCACTTGACCGCTTTCATACGGTTTCGTCTCACATTTCTGCAGTTCACTCCATTCACCTTGAGAACGCAGTGTGCGAGTGAACTCGTAGATGTTACAATGAACTTTTGGTTTGGATAAATGTAGCGTTAACTTTGTTGTCGTTTAAAGTCATGCGAATTCAGTGTATTGGAAAACTGGTTAAATTACCCTCAGACAATAAGACGAGAGAGTATTCACAAACTCCAGGTGTGTCCATGGTGAAGGAAGATATGGCAGCGCAACAAACTTACCGAATCACACAACCTTATCGACTTGTATAGAGATTTTCTTAGAAACGACAGATTACTGAATTGCCAGACGTCGTGCTAACGTGTTGTTTTGGAGACAATTACAAACTGCCTTTAAACCAGATTCTGGATTTAGCGGCATCGACACCATTTCATACAAGAGGTGAAGGTGTGAAGACATTAATAAGGTTTTGTGAGATGTTCGTATCGAGGCTTTGCTTTGTGAAAAAGAACGTTACTGTGGTCATCCATCTTGTATCTAAAGGAGCCCTTACTGGTGGACAGACAAGAAAATTACATGCAAAATAGGAGATGCGGTGGTATGCAGTGGGATTGCGTTGGACAGATCGCTCAAGAGCTTCAAACAAGCATATCGACATCCAAGGTGGATTACAAAGCTGTGACGGAATGGAAGTTCATGAATGTGGGGTCTGTTTTGAGCACAACTCATGGAAGTGAGCCGAGACGTACATGTATAGTTAAACAAATATTTATGGCTGCAAATAAAGTGTTGGTCGCAAACAGTATAAAAACCACGATGGTCGGAGTAAAACACGACTTCCAAGAACATAGAGGACTGCCTTCGTGTGTAATTTTGGCGGATTGTCACTCATCTAGCCAGCCAATCTTAGTAATGTGCTCAACCGTTCAGTTTTTTTTACAAACTTATGTGGTAGACAATAGCAAGTTCATTCATCTTTCCTTTCTTTATTAAGTTTTATTAAAAATGATGCTCCAAACGTAGTCTTATTCACTGGCCTTTTACAAGTTGGCCAGTAGGTCAGCTGTCGTTTCACCTATCCTAATTGTCTTTGAATTCTTGACTTGTTTGCTTGATCTCAGAAAGTATTTAGATCAAAAGTGATACGATTCAAACAGGCCTCATTTGCACTCAAATCACCTTCACACTACGAAACACGGGTCGGACTTTAAGTCGCAACGACTGGCCAAAAATTCTTAAGTTTATCCCTGGTCAAATGAAAATTGACACAAGCAAATGGAACAGTCAGATTTGAACATTTTTATGTGGTTATTGCCAGGTTTTGTCCGGACTACGCCGATTAAATAGCAAAGCAACTATCCGTAAATCACAAGTTACTCAACAAATTTTGTGAATTTCCAGATTGTAAATTGAATAAGACGTTCTGAACATGGAACCATATGAGAGGAAACAAAGATTAAGACTGGTATCATTATTGTTAAGGGAGGAACTGAGACCGAAGTCTTGATTTCAGTTCTATCATACACATGTGTGTGCCTGGTGGGCAACACAGGTGACTGAAGACAACATGGATTCGAATTCAAATCCAGGTCGTGGCACAGATGTGCAGTGCGGATAGGCCGTAATCAGAAGAGTATTCCAGCCTGGCACTACTCCTCGATAAACGCTGCCTGAAGTGCCCAAGAAACTACGAATTCTGTAATTAACTGTGTGCGGTTTCCAGGTTAAGATTTGTTGGAAATGAGAACAAACTAATAATTTCCCATTTCCAATTGGGCGGCAAATCAAAGTGGAATAACAGCGAATAACAATAATAACTCTCACCGCCCGGAATACCAGATGTACTTGCACTGAAGACAACTTGTGCACAACTGGCAGTCGTTTCTGTGGCGAACTATGGTATGTGAATCAGTATGGACTATTTGTCTGATGTTTTGCACACACCCAGTGACTATTGATTGGATGTAACTGTTTTAAATTTTCAACCAATGAACTTATGTACAACAGGGAACAATGAAAAATGTGATCAGACAACGTACCGTTCAACAAGAAGACGTAGTCAGGTCAGTTTTCACTACCATCTTTTTAGTTTAGAGGCTT
>QNGE01004802.1:31638-45004 GCA_008508345.1 Paragonimus westermani | reverse complement strand
GGTAAGTACTCTGAAAAGTCCAAGTGCAACATGGAAAAAAGAAAACAGCAACCGTTAGTAGACATCGTCTGTGAGAAAAACGTCTACTTATCATGCATGTTGGGTATGGGCTCCAACATCACAACGAATAAACACACGCATTTGCTCATAACACTGATCCCATGCCCATCTGTTGCAAGTACAGCGAACCATTTCATGCCGGAGTGCATTCCAATGTTTCTTCTCGTATTACTCCCCCGGTAACTTCAATGTTTAAGTATGTGTCTCTGATTGTTGACCAGTAGTGTAGTGCGGTGGTCCCTCCTCACTACACTTGTCAAAGACGTTCGACTGCCAGTAGAGCTATCAGCGAGACAGATGGCACGCTCATTCACAGTAAGTCTAGAAGGGTGGACCATTGGGGGGAACACTTTCAGAGTTAAGTTAACTGGCCCCGTGCCTTCATTGTGCTAGCACCGCAAGCTTGCATTGCAGTACCCTGGTCAGTCGATTTAAGACCACCCACTAAGACTGAAGTCCGCAATTGCATTCCGTCTCTCAGATGTAACAGGGCAGCTGGTTCAGAACACCCCATACCTGTAATTCTCAAAGAAAGTGAGAAGTTGTTAGTATGCGCCTTGACTCAGTTGTTTCAAATTGTAAGGACGATTGGGCACAGCCTTCCCTGTTGAGATCGCTGAGTCCCTCGTGAACTAGCTTGACCCTGGGTATCACTTGGGTTCTGGTATCCATTATACGTCGTCGACTCACTGCAGCTACGCAGGCGAACATTGAGGAAGAACAGGCAAGGTTTCCGCCCGCAGGAAGATGTGTTGATCAAATTTTCACTGGTCGCCAAAGTCTGAAGCAGCGTCATACGTGACGCCGGTCAATGGTTGACGTATTTCTCGACCAGTACGTGAGTCCCACTCCATGGATCGGTCTACATTTTCGTAGTCGCCTCAACGTAAGGGTGTACCGACCAAGTGTGTGGACAACATTCCGACGCTTTATTCCCACACTTCAGCTCTCGTCGAGGATTGGGGCAAAGTGTTTGACAGTTTCAGTATCAAGAACGACGACGAATTAATAGAGGACTGTCGGTGACACTCATATCATGTCGCCGTGAGCCTCCCACATACGTGGTTGAAGGTGGATTAGTTTTCACTCTGTTGACTGCAATGCGTTGTTGTTTGACAGTTCTCAAGCAGCTCAAACAGTGCTGGGCGCTATTCCGCACTCTGCTAACTGTTTCGGAATGGGTTCTTCAACCTCAAAGCGTAGCGTGTTTCTGCAAATCTTCTGTAATCACGTAGATTCGGTGTTGGATAATGAAGTTGTGGAAGTTGTTAATCGGTTTGCGTATTATGGAAGTAACGAAAGTGGTTGCAGTGGTGTAGGAATAGGTGTGTGTATCTTCTTGGTTTTGCCTGCACCTACTAACCTAGAACGCCTCTGGCGATGACGGGCACCCATATGAAAATTATATATATATATATATATGTATATAAACATAGATATAAGGCGACAATGAGGTCTGTATGACTACACGGCGTGAACCGTCTTCAGGTGTTTGACCATAGATGTTTGATTTCGATTGCTTGAATTGGGTAACACCAAGAGGTTAGGAAGCGGGTACTTGGTAGTGAGTGTTGGTGGAGTTTTTTTGTTCAATCCTTAAGTTTGCTCAAAATTAGATTATTGGGCCGCGCACCAAAAGTGCGGGCTAGCTCTCTGCCACACCGCGCACTCTTTGCCGACGCTGCGGCCGACTGACTTAGGATGAGCGATGGACAAATGATGAACATCGTAGGCCGGGTCCGTCTCCCAAGTTGGGGCCCTCCCGACTCACGGAATAGGTGGCTGAAGATGTTAGATGAGATGGAGGCTTATATGGCTCAGTGGTGAGAATGTTTTTTGTTTGGCCTTGTTGTCTGTGAAATTTGTGCGTCGAGTGACGCGGGGTAATGAGGATCTTAGTGAAGTCGTATTGCTGATGACGTCTTAATTTCAATTATAGCTCGGTTGTTTGTCCACAAAGTGTAGGCACCTTAATGTTGAACATTTGAATATAGTCACGATTAGTGTTAGTAGTTAGGTCCCCTCCTCATCACTTTACGTTTTCCTTTCTTCCTGATCAGAGCTTCCTTCTTTACTTATGCTTGTGTGGCAATTGAACATAAGTAAGAACCACTGATGTACTGCCATCTGTGATGACGACGTTAAAAACGTAACCAGCCCCATTGGCATTTATCTAGCGAGTTCGGCAATCAACCGACGCAATTCAGTAGACTAGATCGCGAACGGAATCTCAGAATTCACACACTACCTTTGCTATTGAGCGGTTGGTCAACTCCTAATGACAGCGATACCCAGTCTTCTTTAGGATCGAGCTCCATAGGTTAGCAGTGTTTCGTAGATCAGACAATAGTATTTTACACACGTCGTTTACAAACACGTCAGGTAAGTTAATCCCGTCTTTCCGAAATGTGACCCGAATCTCAACTTTATTCAGGCTGTCCAACATCTGAGAGTTATTTAGCTCGCTATCCTTTCTATTCTGTTTTCGATGTGCTTTAGACAGCATAGGCGAAGTGACATATTTTTGTCATATATCCTGCGGCGATGACGAACAGGTGTAGGAGTTAGTTAGACGGAGAACCGTTTCAGGTGTCTGATATTCCACTGTGGCATTCAGAAACACAGACGTCTAAACGTAATTACTAGCCATAACCGGTCTAAATCCTGGTGAACTATGGTGAAATATCGCGGGTGCAAGATTCCTGGTCATCTGAAAACTTGATACTTGTTGCATCTTTGTGATACCCGGAATTAGGGACTTCGAATAGCCCTAGGAATAGTACTTGAATCGAAACCTCCCACACAAGTAATAAGGAGAAGACCTGGCACTGGTAGCAGTAAGCAGTCGTTGTTCATAAACTGAGACGCTGAATTTATGTATGTACAACAGTATTAGAGAAATCACAGCCTGTCATTGGCTGATCTCATCAGCACATGTGACATAACTGGAATACAGAACAGATGAAGTGGCGAATAACTGGAGGCACAACACTGAGACCGTTCGTCCAAGCCTGATGTTGTATCTTCAAGGCGATATTTGGATTGACAGTTTGTCAGATCTTCTGTTGTGTCGGGGTTTGGACAATCGGTGAATCGAGATTTCCACTACAATCTTACTTCGGATTCATCACTGTTCTAGTGTTGTGATCCAAGTACGCGGATTGCGCAAGGGATATTTATTCGGAAAACCAATACATGGTTGCGCGTTTCAACACGACAACAAACAAATCCACACATCTGCGCACGGTACTGGTCACAGAACGTCACGGTTGCTCACGTTCAGCTTCTGTATGTACCAAGAACCATTTCAGACCATGTTGCACTCCGATGTTTCTTTGTGTATTTTTCCGCGGCTGCTTCAATGTTGAAATCCATGCTCCTGCCCCGCTATCGAATGTTAGTGGTATGAGTGGTATGGTGCACTCGCTCATCCTGACTACACTGGTTGTGTCCGCAGTGTAGAGCAGCACTGATATACCGTATTGCCTAAATTCCTGTTTTAGTGAAACAACCCATCGTCTCATGTCCACATATTCGTTCGAGGATTTGGTTTTCCGGCGTAGATTGCCTAACTATTAGCTCATGATTACAAATCTATCGACCATTATACATTGCTTTCACTAACTTTTCTCAGCCACTATCAGGCATTTCTGAGTGACCACTCAACAACCATGGTCAGTTCTGATTGTTCTCAGGCAGGTGGGTGTGTTCACTGCACTAGTTAATGTGAATCATTAAAAGCTTTCGACTTGTAATCGTGACTTCAAAACCTTCAAGCCGACCAAGAGGATAACGAAAGTGAGAACAATTAGATTTATTTACTAATATGGATGACAAACAAATAAATCTACACCGAACTGCACCGGTCCACACCTGATGAATCTCCTTTCCAAGATGAAATTCATTTACTGTCCGTGGAACCTGAAAAACATAGACGAACTTCTTGAGTAAACTGGCAGACATGATCTGGTTAAAGTCGTGTTTAAATGGCAGCTACTCAAACTACTTGTTATTAAATCTTATGTTCTGTTAACATTTTCAAAACAATGAAAACCCTGTCGAAAGCTTATCGCGCGAAACGAGTTGTGATCGAACAGATAATCATGCAAATTATAGAGTGAGTGTGACAAGGACGGGCTAAACAAAACCGATTTAATGGATTGAAAATGATGTTGAAAGTACTAAAAAAATAACTTTTCTATCTACTGGTCAACCATGGCAGGTTCTAAAACAGTAATGCTAACCCACCAAGTGAATCTTTCTGAGTACACAATTTGGACACTAACGTCTGAACGCAAAAGCCTCGACAAGACACTGAAATAGCGGTTCATCGACGACCGAAGATGTACTGGAATTTCAACTTCTCAACTTCTGAGACAGCCGTTTGCAGGCCATAATGCTCTGTCGTTTGATGTGCACCGATCGGAATGGTCAGAGAGGAGTGTCCTGATAATTCTGCTGCCATTGGTTAGACATCTACCAAATTGATGAACCCCTAGTCACACAAGAAACATGAGGAGACAGTGTGATCGGTATCAAATACCGGGCTACCAACTCGAGAATACCGGAACAAGAGAGGTCTGAGCGCCACTCAGAAATCCCAACTTACTGGGAAACAGCACCCCTGTAGGGAGGAACAGTATTTACTATTATTATTGGGCAATAAATGTCTGGCGTTTTGATTGGCCAGTTCGTTGCTACGTTCTACGACATTGCGTCAAGCGACTCGGTCTTTTAAGTACGTTGTGCATTAAAATGACTGGTTCTAATCGCCACCTCTTACAAACATGACATGTGATGGCCGTTTCTGATTGGTTGGCGCTGATCGACTTCAATTCCACTTGCAGCAGCCTATGAGTGAGCTCTGAGTTGCTGAGCTTTTTGCAACCAGGAAACTGCTTCAGCCCAGTCTCATTACACCCCTTCCCTTGTCCACTTCTCATTCTTGATGGCTCATCATGGCTTGCATCACAAGTATATTTCTGGTGAAATCCACTCTCTCAAATGCACACGATTTCGTCCATTCACTATGCCGTCCACTTCAGCTTCGTATGACCTATGCCTACGATCTTTGATCATCACATCATGTCAGTTGTCTCGGGTTGTCATAGACACTCTGATTTCACAACTTGTTTCCTGGTTTAAAGCTTGTGAGTTTCTGGACACTGCTGTTCACCCCAGCGTGTGCCACATGGATTTGCTCAATGAGCTCCTGCTACAAAACTTCCGGGATGATTATACTCTCTCTTTCCCTTGGACAAAATGATTGCGGTCGTCAAAAGATACTACCAGTTCTCCGGGCAGATTCTTCGTATCATGTGGCCACCCATCCTTTGTCACAAGAGTCAGCATTTTAGGTACATGATGCGTTTATTTTTCGTCCTTCACCTCCACCCTCCTGCAGTCGGTCCATTGAAGTGACGGTCTCGAACCCAGAATCATCCATTGCAGCACCGGCAGTGTAGCTAAGAGAAAGAGTCTCAGCAATGTGGAGTTGATCGTCGGGCTGATAGACTAGCTCACAATCGTAATTTTGTAACCTGATCATCATCTGCTGTAAACGCTGGAACACGGCAATCAGTGGCTTTTTTATCACTGCTGTCAGAAATTTTGCGGTCTGTGCGATTATCGGGTGAAAATCCACTCGATTCACTGCTTATTCAAACCCCGACTCAATAGAAGATTTAACAAGGGACCATTCAAAACTTTGGATATAAAAAACACATCAGGATTGGACGAACTGCTTCAGCATTACATCTTCTGTTATTCGCCAAGTTCTTTATTCTGCATTGTACCAGTCAGCTTACAGTTCGTGGTCGCATGTGCCACTGAGGTCAGCCAGTGACGAACTTTGACCTCTTTAATATACATCTGCGAATGTGAGTTCTTGTCTAGTGAATAACAACTGCTTACTACAATCATTCCGGTATCTTCTCCTTCCTTCGTACCAGAAGAGTTCCGATTCGAGCATAGTTTCTGGGGCTTAGCGAAGCCTCCTAATTCCGAGCACTACAGTGTACAGTCTTTCTTCCATATATGTTGATGTCGAAGCTTTCCCGTGCAAACACTGCCAGCAATATTCTCTTTTCGAATTGCGCATAGTCTTGTTTTTGCAGTCGAAATACTCCGTCGTCTAAAACCAGTCGTCCTTCCTTTTTGCAGTAGAACACTTCCAAGGCCGGGCTGATTGCTGTCACTTTGAATTAACAGAGGATGTTCAGGATTAGATCATGCTAGTACATGATTATCAACATTTCCAACCAAATCGCACAACTGGCTTTCACCCACATACGTGTATACACTCCGAAATAAACTGTAACTGCGCCCACATCTCCAGGTTTTTCGTTTCTGCTACACCGTAGCTGGCCTAGCCCTCGAACTAGTTCGTTGGTCACCCTTGGCCTGACAACCTCACCTAATACAAACTGCTATTAACATTTAGACCACCACCCCTCCCGGAAATAATGGGAAAGCAGCCGGCAGCCCTTTATATGTTTATTGGCTCAGCAGCATCTCTGCTTGGATTATCCTGCCACAGCAACCGGAGCCGAGGAATATCTGCGCATCTGTGTCATCATCAGCAGTGTGCACCGAAATGGCAGTCAGTCTACAAGTAAACCACACAATCGAAGTCATCCAGAAGGAATAAATCCGGTATCCATCAGCTTGTGAATCACAGCTAGTCTTGGCTTAGTACGAAAATAAGAATAAAAACGAACTTCCAGTGTTGTATAAAAGGCAGCTTCGTTAGTGAGTAGTATGATACTCACAGTTTGGGAACTAAATGGCAAGTGTCAACTCCAGGAAGACGATGGATCAGAAGCGACCATAGGAATAGTGTGTACGTGCTATGGGGGAAGTGCAACCAGGACGACCGACAATGTTTTACTGCTCAATGTATGTGAGTACACGTCAGCCGTGCAAATGAGTGTACGCGTTTGTGGTCCTCTGGTTCAACATAACCTGTACAGTATTTCGTGTAACAAACGACCTAGCAGGCCAAGCGTCTTTTACGGTTGCAACACCAGGCCCTAGAAATGGTAAAGGGGTTCATTCAAGAGTGTGTCCTAAGTTATCAGGATGAACGTATGTCTACCCGACATAATTTCGTTATTTCCAATCCCTCGCTAGCCTTTTATCTACCGTTCCTAACGTACCTCCATCGCTGTAGCCCACGGTTATCTGTTTTGACTAATCCTCTTTGTTTATGATCAACCCTTTGATTGAGTTGCAACATTTTTAGCAACCATTTGTCATTCAACGAACTCATTGGAAACAGAAAATCAACACATTTATGGTGCTCTCTTTGAGTTTCAGACTGATTGGCTATGGAACACAGGTCAAACAAAACACTGGCAGGTCTATAAGGAATGCCGACGAATACCTCCTAATACGATTTAGCACTTGACAACCCTGTTTACATACATACAATAGTGAGAAAGATTGACTTAACGTTACAGTAGTCTGGGTTGTCAGGGTATTTGCGTTAAAATCGTGAGTAAACTAAAAATTGATATTGGAAGCCTCTCTAATTGCTTCATATAACACCGATCCCAACATGCTGCCCAAACATGTAGCCAGTCTCCCCAGAATGTGGTAAAACCAGTTGGGTCTCATCTGAAATCATAAATCTGCCATACTACTTATTAGTAATANATTCGAATCCAGCATGTGGTAAAACCAGTTGGGTCTCATCTGAAATCATAAATCTGCTACACTACTTATTAGTAATACAATTTCTATGCTCAGCAGCAGCAGCGGCGTTGGTGGATTCCAGCGTGAACTGTTTCAGAAATCCTGTCGGGACAGTCGATCCCCTGAATCATTTGGTGGATTCCATATGAGAAAGTGGGACGGGTGGGTAACAGAGTCCAAGTGTGAAATTTCCGAGCTCCCGGTGTGGCTTCGTAGCTCAGCTGGTAGAGCGCTTGCCGCGTTGAGGCATGCTGTGTCTGTCGCTGGTTCGAATCCAGCCGAACCCCTGACTTTTCACAGTTGGGTCTCATCTACTTCTCTCGACGGAACACCTACTCCTAGACTTAAATACCACCAGAGTGACCGTCATCCTAAATTCAATGGTCCTTTCATTACCTTCGGACTTTTGTCTAGTTACGATCGTAGCTGTTATTATTCACTATTTCCACAATGTTTCTTATCGTTGGTGTCTGCGGTTTCCGAATCAATGACAACAGCTTAGTTTTCCTTGTCATGATAGTTGTTTTGAAATATCCCTTGTTACTCAAATTACTTTCCATTTCTCCAGCCTCGTAGTATCATATTGTCACTCGTTAATAATGTGTTCAAAGCCTTCAGTCAGGTTTTCCACGACTCCTCTCTTACAGTCATTACCATATACAGCACCTCACACATCTTATGTAACCACCTTTGGAATTTCTATTCTTCAAAAGTTTGTTCTCTCAGCAGATTATCTCTGCTGTCTTGCTGTGGGATACACCAGGGTGATCCCTACTCTTTTCTATGGGTGATTGCTATCATCGAACCCGTTAAGAAACGTACTGTCATCTCATTTGAGGTGCTCTACGTCTTGTCAGTCATGTATGATAATCATTTCGCTATATGTACTTTGCAAACACGTATTGCCCACTTTTGATTATGTTTTCCAATAAATGGTGTTGCCACGCCTTTATAATTTTCCGGTTTTAGGTCAAACGGTTGAGCGCGTAATAAAAGGGACTATCCAATAAAACCTCCGTCAAACTTCCACGATTTATTTTCATGTTTCCAGCCTCGGAGATTCTTTCTACCACCTGGCATACGCAGACAATGGCATATTGTCCACAGATTTAAGGAGGTTTCCTGCTATTCTTCCGAAGTATCTTAAAACGAATTTGATTAAATCAGAATTGTCCATCAATCTAACAAAAAAGTACGGTGGCTGATGGACGTCTGAAGATCACCACACTAGATATTCATCCGCTTCCTTCCAAGTCATAGATTATCTTCAGTGTCAACCTCGCCATGGAGCATATTCACAGTCGCCTTAAATTTGAAGGATAAACTTTCTGTGATAGTGATCACAAACCTGAAATGGATGACCAGGGGGTGAAAAAGCAGGCAGTCTCAAAACCACAGCAACAAGTACAGCTTCTACATTGTCACCTATTCTCACATCTCCCACAACAGCTAGCAATAGACATGACTCGTAAGAATTCCGAATACCACAGTTAATACAGTAGAAGTTCGCATGCCGTTAAAAACCTGCAGAGCCAACAAACATTCTTTTGCACTCCGGCAGACTACGGCAGACTGGAGATTCCCCGTATCGAGTCATGTGTAGCTCTCAACAGAAGACTGCTATTTGATAGCCGATCGTTTCTCCGGGAAATCTCCAACCAATGTGGCCAGCTACCTAGTAATGAATTCTACACCAGTGATTGTGAGAATTATTTACGGCGAAGAATACGCGGATACAATTTGGATGAAGTCTGTTTGGTATTGATATGTTCGCCGAGCTTGGCATTTCGGTTGCAAACGTTTCATCACCAAGCCAGGTAACATCATCAGTGCGTGAGTGTTTCGGCGTATAATTTTGAATGTGGCGTTTGGTGAAGTTGGATCGATGCCTGCTCTTATACAGCAGAGTGTGTTGACCTACTGGTCTGAATTCTGGTTGGTCGCTTTTTGTCGTGTTTGGCCTGACGACGTCTCCCGTTTTGTCTGGCTATCTCCCAAGCCTGTGGATGATTGAGCGGTGGTCTGTAGTTGATACTTGGCGGGAGAATGTTTTGACGCAGGCATTCATGCAAGAAGAATAGCTGTTCACGTGTGGAAGCCCCTCTGCATGCAAAGGTCTCCCAGCAACGAACTGTTTTTAGCGCTGTGCGCCCATGTAGGTTTCTGATGGTTGGGAATAGTGGTGGTGTTGTTTGTAGCTCGGGTTGATGGTTTTGGTATTGCTATGTTCGCCGAGCTTGGCATTTAGGTTGCAAACGTTTCATCACCAAGCGAGGTGACATCATCAGTGCGTGAGTGTTTGGGCGTATAATTTTGAATGTGGCGTTTGGTGAAGTTGGATCGATGCCTGCTCTTATATAGCAGAGTGGGTTGACCTACTGGTCTGAATTCTGGTTGGTCGCTTTTTGTCGTGTTTGGCCTGACCCCGTCTCCCGTTTTGTCTGTCTATCTCCCAAGCCTGTGGATGATTGAGCGCTGGTCTGTAGTTGATACTTGGTGGGAGAATGTTTTGACGCAGGCATTCATGCAAGAAGAATAGCTGTTCACGTGTGGAAGCCCCTGTGCATGCAAAGGTCTCCCAGCAACGAACTGTTTTTAGCGCTGTGCGCCCATGTAGGTTTCTGATGGTTGGGAATAGTGGTGGTGTTGTTTGTAGCTCGGGTTGATGGTTTTGGTATTGCTATGTTCGCCGAGCTTGGCATTTAGGTTGCAAACGTTTCATCACCAAGCGAGGTGACATCATCAGTGCGTGAGTGTTTGGGCGTATAATTTTGAATGTGGCGTTTGGTGAAGTTGGATCGATGCCTGCTCTTATATAGCAGAGTGGGTTGACCTACTGGTCTGAATTCTGGTTGGTCGCTTTTTGTCGTGTTTGGCCTGACCCCGTCTCCCGTTTTGTCTGTCTATCTCCCCAGCCTTTGGATGATTGAGCGCTGGTCTGTAGTTGATACTTGGTGGGAGAATGTTTTGACGCAGGCATTCATGCAAGAAGAATAGCTGTTCACGTGTGGAAGCCCCTGTGCATGCAAAGGTCTCCCAGCAACGAACTGTTTTTAGCGCTGTGCGCCCATGTAGGTTTCTGATGGTTGGGAATAGTGGTGGTGTTGTTTGTAGCTCGGGTTGATGGTTTTGGTATTGATATGTTCGTCGAGCTTGGCATTTAGGTTTGGCCGACATAGTGTTGTCTACAGTCATTGCATTGGATTTTGTAAATGATGTTTCTTCTGTCGGCGGGTTTGGGTTGTTCTTTTGGTTTTGATAGTATCCTTCGTAATGTTGCTGTTGGCTTGTGTGCTAGGGTGATACCGTGTGTTCTCAGTAGTCTTGCAATGACTGTAGACAACACCTCGTCGGCCAAACCGGACGGAAATTGTCAACACGAATACAGGAACACGAACTGGCTATCAAGAGGCACGATCAATTTTCCTTGATCTCCGCTCACGAGGATGAAACTGGACACGCCTTCAACTTGAACACCGCAGGAATCCTTACTCAAGGAAATACCAAACATGCAAGAGAGTTTCTCGAAGCTTGGTACTCATCAACCGGTTCAATAAACAAACACATCGAACTAGACAAAATCTATGAACCAATGCGAATCAAGGATTTGAGGAGACGTAAACGTCATCAAGCCCCAATACCGGTAAGCTCAAACGACAGAGAGCAGTCAATCAGACTCCAGCCCAAGGACTACGGGGAACAACCAATCAGACATCAGGTCAAAGTTCAATTACGACAAAATCAACCAATGGTAGGTCAGGTCAAAGGTAAACACGACGGAGAGCGACCGACCAGAATTCAGACCAGTAGGTCAACACACTCTGCTGTATAAGAGCAGGCATCGATCCAACTTCACCAAACGCCACATTCAAAATTATACGCCGAAACACTCACGCACTGATGATGTTACCTGGCTTGGTGATGAAAAGTTTGCAACCGAAATGCCAAGCTCGGCGAACATATCAATACCAAAACCATCAACCCGAGCTACAAACAACACCACCACTATTCCCAACCATCAGAAGTCTGTTTGGAATACATTGGATGATGTGGCCTGCGCAATCTCCTTATGCCTCCACTCCACAAGTGACTCCAGAATGCGGATGGAATTTTTTCTGACTGTTATGCCAGCATTTTCAAATCCGGTTTCTGTGCGCCTCCCGCGGAGGTAACCGTCGTCTCTGGAGGCAGGCAATCGCCGCTGTGAGACAAGCTACGAACACCTTTCATATCTAATGGAATCTTGTCCCAACACTTACGAAGCTAGAATCCGGTGATACACTGTCGTAGCACGTAGCATCAAAAAGTTGTGATTGGACTATTCTGTGACAAATTAGTGTAATTCTTCTCGGGGATCAACTTAATAGCCCTCAAGTGCGATTTGGTGTTCTTTCCAGGTGTAGTCGTTTGTGATCCATATCGAATGTCCACGACTGTTTGAACGAACGAAGAAAATACGGGGTCAAGAGAACCACACACCCGAATTACAAGCTATCTTCACAAGTAGAGGCACAAGCTTACAAGCGTTATCCACACTCTAACTTCATCAGACGGGTTTGTTCACCCCGTTTCCCACCGCTACGCACTGTAGTTTCCGATCCACCAGTCGTAACGGCATGCCTACAACCAACCATCAGTGTCCTGATTCTCCTGATGTTGTTAGTCCATCAAATGCCAACCAGGAGAGTTCTCCGTGATTCACAAGGCTGAAAACACAGTGACTGGCGCAACACTGTTTCGCATTGTCTAGCCGATTGCTTTATGTACTGTGATCCATAAAAGTACTTGTGGATCAGAATAAAGTGGTAACTGTTCCCACATCTCATGGTCTTCTATTTCTACTGCGTCAAAACTTGTATTGAGCTCAAGCTAGTTGATTGTTTGTTGATAATCTTACGAGTCCAACTAGTACACCCTGTTATCCATTGGTCTGCATCTGCCCGAGTGACCCACCGATTGCTTCAAAGCCAGTGCAAAAAAGCCGTATAAAAAGTCACGTTGTTTTGTCCAAAAACTTGTGTAACAGGAAGAGCGATACAATATACACGGTGTAGGTGATTTATAAGTACAATCATATCAGAATGTTCAAGGACACTTACTAGTTTAGGCCACAAGGTAACTACTGAGCCTATTAGACTAAAGATGGGGTAGATATAAACTAGTGGAGGTAAGCTTTGGGATGTCCAGAGAATTTCTGTCCATTGTAATTGGACAAAGTCGTTTGCCCCGAGGGCGGAACATATATGCAGAGATAAACGAGGTTCCCTGATGTTTATTCAGTAGTAAATTGTCAAACCAGCTAACGCTGTCTGACGTAATAGCAATCACGAATTTTCCGTAACATATGCAGTCCTCCTTTGACACTACGTTGCTTTCTACCTCTTTACAGCTGCGTTGGAAAAATTGTGGTGGATTGTCAGGTCGGAGGTGCGAGTTTTCGAACGCTCGGCCGAATACCTCAACGCGGGGGAGGTACGTTCGAAAACCTGCCGTGATCGAATCAAGGGCAACGTGCGCGACCGGATGAGTCATCGCTCGACTAGATCGGACCAACGGGCGAGGCAGGGCAGGCGAAATACGACAGACGGCCAGATCGGAGGCGTGGTTTTTC